>WBMV01005495.1:890173-923974 GCA_013396655.1 Campylorhamphus procurvoides
CCTTTCTCACATGGCATCCAGGAAAAGCTGAATGAAGTTAATAACTTGCTGTAAGCTGAGACATTGTGCTCAACCTCAAGATTAAAAAAAAAACAAGTAGAACAACTGAATTTGGGTTAAACTGTAAATGTGTACTTATATTTCTTAAACACACAGACAGAATTAAGTGCAAATGAAGCAGTCATTATGTCACATTATTTAACAATATTTTCCAAATCAACTAATAAAAACTTCAAATCATAGGATAGTTTAGGTTGGATAATCCCTCAAATATTATTGATTATAACCGTTAACCCAGCACTACCACATCCACAAATAAGTGATGTCCCTAAGTGCCATATCTACACATCTTTTAAATGCCTCTAGGGATGGTGACTCCGCCACTTTCCTGAGCAGCCCATTGCAATGACTGACAATCCTTTTGGTGAAGACATTTTTCCCCATATACAATTTAAACCTCCCTTGTTGAAACTTGAGGCCATTTTGTCTAGTCCTGTCGTTTGTTACTTGGGAAAGAGATCAACCCTACCTCACTACAATCTCTTTTCAGATAGTTGTAAAGAGTGATAAGGTCCTCCCTGAGCCTCTTTTTCTCCAGGCTAAACAACCCGAGCTCCTTCCACCACTCCCCATAAGATTTTGGGCTCCATATCCTTCATACTTTTGTTGGTGTTCTTTCTTATAGAATTATGCAGTAATGCAACAATTGCCCACTTAAAATGAGTGATGGAAGTAGAAATACCAATAAAATGGTCTGACACAGCAGCCCATTTCTGAGTGATAAGAATTCTCATTATGTATAATGAGATGCAGAAAACAGACAGAATTTCCCTACTCTAAAATTGACATCTATTTTTTCCAGATTTCATTCTACGAGTGGATGAAATTAGAGTTGTTCCATCAATTAAGCATGCATTTATTACATATTCTACCTCACCAGTTTCAATTGAGAAGCAATGTTTGTGGAGGGGCTGCATTTGTTAAGTGTGCTTTGAAAGTGGTCTCTAGATATAGCGATTCAAGTTTATTACACCATAGAAGCATGAACCTGAGTGGCAACAAGAGGCATATGTAGAGGAGTCACAGTAGTATTTGTCAATTATAACTCCAGCAGAGAGCTTGAGACAATACTTGGACTTCAAACTAACAAATAAAACCCTGCAGCCCTGTGGAATTGAGTACCTTAACAACAGAGAACAAATTTTGTGAGGAATGCTGGTCTGGAAACACAGATTTTTTTTTTTTTCCACATGAGAAGCCTCCCCCTCCAAGTAAAAAGGGAGACTTGCATTCATCTTTTCTCTGGTTGCCTTCCTTCTTTTCCCCAGTAATCAGAAATTAAGAAGACAGGACAATCATCTGCCATACAAGATTTGATCCCAAACAGGTTGTACCTGTAAGCACCTGAATTTTCAGAGTATGTATTCAATTCCTGTGCCTCAGTCTTTTCTGTTCCACGTGAAAGACACTATTCACTGAGTCCGAGAGCACCTGAGCAAATGACAGTCATCAATATCCCAGGTTATTATGCGTTTAGGGTTTGAGTTACCCCTAAGTCTTCTGATTTCCCCAGAAATTTTATGTAGAGGCTAATGGACTAACTGAATTGTCTCTGAGTTTTCAAAACGCAGTATTCTTTAAGTCATTTCACAGGAACCTCCCACTTTTACTGGGTTTTATTGTGAGTATTGTTCAAGTAGTAACACAGTAAATCAGGATAGTAGACATGAATATTTTTCTTTGCTGAGACCTCAAACCAAATTTCCTCCAATTTCAACCTTTTTGTGATATTCAGAGTTGCTGTAAAATGCCAGCTACATTGAAAAGAAAAAGAAAAATCCCCAAACTCTTACACCCGGAGACTAACAATACTCACATTTTCCTCATTGTTTTTAACTGAATATTTTAATTGGAATGAAGCAAGTATTGCTTATATCTACCTTAATTTTTTTGAAAGACTACACAAGAAAAAGCTGCCCTGTGCATATAATATTCTTTTTAATAAGGACACTACAATAGTTTCAAATGTACTATTGAAACAAAAGACAGGTGTAGCCATCTGCCTTTTAAATGATGTCTTTCTGTAGTACAGCTGCCACTGTAGACTCCTTTTTCTCCTGCACGTGTCTGACTCTCCAGACTTCCAGAGCACAACTGAAGATTGATTAGTAGATTTCAGAATTAACTAGCTTGTATTTTTTCAGTGTTTTGAAAGAAAAAAATCATTACACATATATTGATGCTGTGAGTAATTTTGGATAAAAACCATCATGGTTAAGATTTGAGGTTAATTTCCTGATGGGAATTTAGCATAATTATTTCTACAAAGCTCAAGGGTTTTGTAGTGCAGAGAACAGAAAATGTTACAAAAACAATACTTATATATTTGGCTTAACAATAAAGCTGATCTCAAAGTTTGTATCTATATTCAACAAATCAGGGATTTTTTCTGGCCCTGATGTCTATGGCACAACATATTTCTTATTCACATTGTAACCATCTATTCATTAAGCTTCCACCCTGAAAAAGGAGCAAATCCACAAACAAAACAAAGAAGCAAATTAAAACCCTGGGCAATTAATATCAGCATAGCCTCTTACCGCCTGTTGAGAACAAACCTTATTCCCCTATCTTTCTTTGGCACTACAAGTGAAAACAGAAGCTTTCTCATACAATATAGGATAGAAGTTTATAGCTTAGCCATGTTTCAGGAATTTTGACTAATTCTGTACTGAAAAGGCACAACAGGCCAATTTCAGACAAAATTTCCAATTTATGCAGCTATGCATTGGAAATTTTATCATAATTCCATCAGAAGTAAGGCTCTGGAGGAATCTCAGAACATGCAGAGGGACAGCACCCTCTCTGAACTAGAACACCACCTGCCTCACAAACCCTCTTCGAAGATTAAGAGAAAAAAAATTAAAGTTATGCAGTCTTCAGTAGAATCATAGCATCATTTAGGTTGGAAAAGACCTCTAAAATCTTTTAGTCCATCCATTAATCCAGCACTGTCAATTCCAGCACTAAATGGTGTCCCTACATGCCACACCTACAAGTCTTTTAAATATCTCCAGGGATGGTGAATCCACGGCTTCTCTGAGCTGCTCATGCCAATGCTTGAGAATCCTTTTGATGAAGAAATTTTTCCTAATATCCTATTTAAACCTCTCTTGTTGCAAAGTGAGGCCATTTCCTCTCATGCTGTTACTTGTTACCTGGGAGAAGACATCAACACCCTACTCACTACAACCTCATTTTGGGTAGTTGTAGAGAACTATAAGGTCTCCCTTGAGCCTTCCTTTCTGCAGACTAAAGAACCCCAGCTCCTTCAGCTGCTCCACACTCTAGATGTGAACCAGCTTCCTTGCCCTTCTTTGGACATACTGCAGCACCTCAGGTAGTGAGATATTTTGTCCAATGGCATGAAAAATCCCTTCTAATTCTAAAATCATATTTCTTAAAGCTGCAAAAGGAAAAATAAACCACTAAAGTCTTGGTCCTACTCAAGTAAATACAAGATACAGGACAGAGGTGCTGGAAACATCAGCCCTGGGATGGGAAAACTGGGATGTTTCCAGCTGTCTTATCATGATAACTATTGCAGGGATCCAGGCAATGCTCTTCTAGTACCTTAATTTGAATTAGACAATACATTTTAATTAAAAGTTTGGAGCTAAGCTACCTGTTAATTATGGGAATTTCTTTTTTAAAACATTGTCAATCAGTTACTTCCAATATCAACAAAGACTTCCACATTTTTCACTGAATCATAGAACATGCTGAGTTGGAAGGAACCCATAGGGGTCATAGAGTCCAAACCCTACACAGGACCATACCCAAGACTCACCCCATGTGCCTGAGAGTATCATCCAAATGCTTCTTACACTCTGTCAGGCTTGATGCTGTGATCACTTCCTTGGGGAGCCTGGTCCAGTGCCCAACATCCCTTGGGGTGAAGAACCTTTTTCTAATATTTAATATGGGCGTCAGGGAAGAAAATCCGTTATTAACAGAAGGAGACCTGAAGGGATTGTCCAGCAAACCCTGGGCAACAGAAACAGAGAGAAGTTCCTTCCTTTTGATAACACAGGATGCCTCCTGGGTAGATAAGAACTAATCCAGCCACACACACTGACCCACGTCCAGACCTCCAAAGACCATATTTGAATTTGACAAGATTTGCAGTTTCTGTGTATTCCCTGCTCTGTACTGAAACCTGTTTCACCACATCCATTGTCTCCCCTTTCATTGTGTTCATGAATAATGGATTAACTCTAGATACCTGCTCCCCCCCTAGTTGGCATAGTGCATTCCCTTAATTACCATATTCCATCCCTCATTTACCATAACCCAGCCTCTTAATTATAATAACCCTATATACGATGAAACATGTTTATAATAAACTGATTTTGTTTTACCCCTGAGACAGAGTCCATGGTAACTGACCTTTACACATGGGCAGTATTTTTCCATTTCAGATTTCTTATAATGACAAAGACATTTCTTTCTTGCCATCAGTTGCCATCAAAACACTCAAACTTAACCCTATTTTCTTAGCAGCATTTGACATTATTATCTGCCAATATCTGTTGCACTAGGCCCTGCTCTAACACCACTATTTTAGGAAAAAAGTAAAAAAGAACTACATGATGTATTAGAAGTCTTGGATATACAGCCTGTAAAAACACAAACAGTAACAATTTTTACCTCCTTAGCCACTAAGTTATCAAAAGTCTTAGCTCTTAAGACCATGAATATTTAATTTCCATCATGTCCACTGCTCCATTTTCATTAATTGCTAGTATCCCATATGTGTAAAATTGCACCAAGTGCAAAACTTAATTTACAATAACATTTGGAGATGATTAATAGGGAAAGAAATAGTTTCATGCTACTTTAGCCACAGGTTAAGGAAACTAAGAATAGTTATAATTTCCTTTCTTCAATGTCAAAAAATAATGTTCTCAACTTAGTCTTTAAAAGCTGCATTCTTTTTTAATATTACAGATTATCTTCAAGCTAAATTGTTCTTCAAGTATGACACGTAAAATTGCAAAGTACGCTTGTGTATAAAATAAATTTCTGGCTTCCTTAGGAAGAAAGAAAGAAATATTTTTCAGAACTTGCTAGTGGTCTAGGTATATTCAAGTCATTAGGACTGGTTTGAAACCACAGAAGAAAATTTTACTACATAGTTTTTTAACTCACTAGAGATTAGGGAAAGGAGAATTCAGCTGTCTAATATCTTTAGTTATAGAAAACAGGAAAGTACAAGATATTTTGCAAAAATACTTGTGGAGTTTTATTTTAAACACTCCAAAGGTGAAATGAGCACACTGAAAGATGGAGAACTCAACTTCTATAAATTTTTTTTGGCAGGAACATCTCTATTGCAAGAAATAAGACAGAAACAGCAAATGTTTAAAAGTTTCAATGTGAAATATTTACAAGTCCTGTATTATGAAATAAATATTATAAACAGAGACTTCAGGGTTCCATGCACTTGTCACACACATTACAGTATGTTTTGATATATTTGTGTAGCAGACTCTTTCAAGCTAAGCTTTTCCCCAAAGATGCCTGAGAGAACATATGCTAAGCCACATATATGAAAAAAAGTCAGACTGTGTATAATCACTGTACATTTAAAAATGTCCATTTCTCTAACTTTGGTTAAGTCTCATCTGACTAAATGTACTTCATATCTGAACTAGACAACTGGTCTCCCTTTATAGATGAAATAACTTTGGGTATTTCCCAGTCAGCATTCTTCTCTTTTAACATAGATGTCACAAACAGGTCAGATCAATCATGCCCTACTCCTATCCACATTAAAATAGGGTGAAATCTTTTTAAAAATGTTATCACCAAAAACCAGCTTAAATTCAATCCTTTGGAAGATTAAGGTTCATTTTGTACCCACTTTTGGTTACAGAACATACCTGCATAAACATTTCAGAATTCCTGTACTCCACTATAAATGCAAAAGGTGGTCCAAACACCCTCTGACTTGAGGTCACCTGCAACTTTTTCCTAGAACAAGCCTTCAAATACAGTCAGGAGCCAAAGTAGAGGAGCTCCTCTGTAGAGGAGCACCAACTATTATGCATGGTCACGCTTGCTGGTTCATGGTAATTGCTTGGTGTGGTTAACTGCAAAGACAAACACCTGTATGCCCTGCACACCTGATTCCTCTCATCCAGGGGACTCCACACTGGCATAACACAGCTTCAAGTTGACAAGGAAGCAATCAAATAGTATCCAAATTAGGGCTTATTCTTGAGCGAGAATCAAGTTTAACCTTACCCAGTAGTCTCACGTTTTTATGTGTAGTTATTCTCATGAGTCATCTTGTATGATTCATGTTGTTTATAAATAGGGGCAGAAATTCTGAATATGGCTTTGTGTAAAACTATCTGCAAAACAAGTCCTGAATAAAATGCTTTCTTACAGAGGGTATCAGACTTGACATGGTAATGGACATAACTCTAGCTATATATGGCCTTGTTTGCTATGTACTGTGCTTTAGCTTGATCAAATTTTCAGAAAAGAAGTTGATTTAAAATATTTACTTTAATGAACTTTGGTATATGAATAAAGGGACTTTTCCTGCTTGCAAAAATCCCCTATACATATGAGAAGGATGAGTACAATAAGTTCTATTGATAGACAGGCTGGATATGGCAAAAAGAAGACAAGAGAACAAAGAATATATGCCTTTCATTTGTTTAGTATCACATGTTCCACTAGTAACACAAGATCAGGTTTGTGCCTTGGCTTCCCACTGTCACCTACAGCATTCACTAAATTTCATGTTGTGCTCACTGACAACAGTGACTTTCCCAAGAGTAGAAAGTGGATTGACTATTGAGAATATACTTGCAATATGTTTCCTTTTCTGTCCTCAAATACTCTCAACACATAAGACTATTTGTGAGATAACGCCAGCAGCCTGAATTGAGACCCATCTTCTCTAAGCACAAATTGTCTCCACATACAAACCAAAGAGGAGGGAGAGCCTGGATGCATCACACTCTGCAAACAGCTAGCTCAGGACAATATAAATCATCCTCTGAAAATGTCTCTCCCTTTTCACTAATGACTGAGCTTTATACCTTTCAAGTATTTGAATGAAATATATCTTAAAATCATAATGAACAGTAAAAATTGCAGTCTGACTAAGAGATAGGCAGGTTTTGTGTTGGTGGGTTTTTTTGTTTATTTGTTTTGGGTTTGGTTTTGTTGGATTTTTTTTTTAACTAGAACTAAAAGTAATAAAATAAATTGAGAATGAAGAAATGGAGAATTCATGATTCATACACCTCTTCATGGAGGTAATACTTCAGATCCTGAAGTAACACTGCATTGTTACAATGCAGTTCCAGTAGGTTATGATATTATAGGGCAAGATTGCAAGAAAAAAAAAACCTCAAATCTTACTTGTAAGTTATTCTTGTTTTAATGTCACCATGAGTCTAGATTTATAGGGAGGAAATTAATTCCACAGTCACTGACAATTCTGATTGCAATGTAAGAGTTCAATAGCAATAATGATTTCAGTGGAAGACTATAAAGAATCTTCCAAAATGAAATGAAATGCCAACATAAGGTATATTAAGCAGTGAAAAGGATATTAAAGCAAATAAAATCCATGTAAAGCCTGTTGTTGGGATTCACAGGTAAATCTGTATATACGATCTATTCCTATTTTTTTTTTGTTATATATCACAATATACAGGTTTATCATAAACTTAAGGAATTTACATACACAAACTGAGCAGCAACCTTTTACCTCACCCTTCTGGTTGGTGGCTGGCCCCCTTCATACTGTATGTTTGTTAAAGCCTATATATTGTTTAACAATGTTATTTGTTAGATCAACATAATGTGAATTACTTCAACGGTAAATGAAAATCACTAAGAAGATATTTTCTGGTTTATGATTGAATATAAATACAAGCAGCTTTGAGAAATTAATTTCTCAGAAGAAACATTTATGGAAGCTCATCACCTCTCTGTTTGAATTAAATTTTCTTCCTGTTTACTTAACATAGTCTACAACTAGATGCCAGATTTTGCCTGCTGCTCCCCAGGCAAGTTTTCCTCTCTTGACTCTCAAGTTTAGCAAATATTAACTGGGTCAGTGATGACAGGCCACAGGTTTCAATCCCAGATGGAAGAGGTCCTTGAAGGGAACATAAAGAAGTGGCAGATTGCAGGTATCTGGTGTTAATTTTCAGCAGGTGTTGAATAGTTCATATAAACTGTTTCAATTTACATCAAGACCACAACATCAGCACTTTAACAATCAGGAGGTTGCATACAGCTTTTAAGTTGTGATTGCTCCATCTCCAGGAATAAATGACTCCCTATGAAACAGACAAAAATGTGGTAATTTTTCTTCCTTAATTCACAGCAAAAGGTTCTGTAACAGAATACATCTGATATCTTCAGCTATGTTTCTGTTTTATGTTTACTTTGAATCTGTTTTACATCATTGTAGTAATTTCCTATGATTTCTGCTGGCATGAAAGGCCAGTGCATTACTTTTAGCAAAAAAGCACATCTGTACAACTCTTTGCTATCTCTTTTTCTCCAGAAGCACATCAGAAATAGACACATTCTAGGAAACTGTGAGTTGTTCCACAAGAAGTATTCTTCAACATAATTCAACAATAGCATTCTACAACTAGAAAAAGACCCAATCCAATAATCTACAGGGTCTAATCTGTCCCTGATTGAGACTTGATTAAGAGTAACCCAACAGAAGTTGAAGTGAACCACAGCAGCAGAGGTGGTGAACCACAGAGGCAAACAGAGCAAGTAACATCATGATCCTGATGAAATGTCCTGATGCATTAATGGGTCTCACTTGCCTTAAGCTCCTGCCCTCTTCCTTTAGATGCAATGGAATGGTTCTTCTAGCCTAAGTGTTGGAGTCAGTGCTGTTTTCCCCTGAGAGGTCTGTCATAGCTCTGCATATTAGGATGTATTGTTTCAAAATAAGGCAAATCATTATAAATAACACACTGAAAATTAATTGTAGAAATGTAAATGATTGTGGAAAATCAGTAGCATTCTCTAAAATTTTCCACTCTATGGCAGCTGTGATATGCATGCTGAGAGCATGCATTTCACACAAAAAATTAAATATCACCAGCAAAATACAAGAAAGTTTAAGGTGAGTGGTTTTAGTAACACTTGATGTTTCTCAGTTCTTTGCTTGATATGTAAACTCCAAGTGTACTTGACATGATGTTATATTAAAAGTGTCTAGTGGGAGTTAATCCATGAGCTTCAAGGGGAACGATACTATAGGCTATCCTTTTAAATTAAGATATGTATAATGAACTTGATTATAAGAAAAATCTGCCTGTAGCTTTCCTTAAATTATTTTCTTTGTTCTCATAAACTGGTTATTCAGAAGTCAGGTGGTTCTAAAGTTCAGAAAAGTAGTAACATCTGTGTGACACCACAGAGCAATCAATAATGGCATGGTGGCTTGACTTTAAAAAATAAAATGTCCAAATAGGATAACAAAATAGAAACTTAGAAAAAATACTAATGAATTCAAATGCATATGATCAGACATTTTACTTATCTTTCTATTTTAAGAAGATTCAGATTTCACAGTGAAAGGATTTATTCACCATTATATTTCCCTACAATACACTGCACGATAATCAGGAAAATAGTAAGTACACATAGAGGGACAAATCAAAAATAATCTCATTTCCTTCGATGCAGTGGAATCATGGTATAATTCATATAAAAGCAGATGTAAATAAGATTCTGTAAATAAGATTCTGTAAGCAAGTACCTACAGCCCTGCATTCCATTTCCTTAGCACAAAAAGGTCTGGAAACGAGCAGCTGCATTATAATTATGCTGAAAACTGAACATGGAACTTGTCAGGTCTTGGGAACTCAGTAGCATCCTGCAGAATTTCCCATTCTATGGCAAACGATGTACGAAGTAGTGGTGGTAGTGGCAGTGTTCATTTCATATAAATACAATGCAGAAGTCTTAACGGTAAATAACACTAATATGGAATACTGAATACATAATAATGTTGATGAGGATTTCTATCTAGTTTTTAAAGTTGTTTATTTTGTTCGAGAAGATAAAATTATTTTTAGACACAGTGATGAGTTCAGCCAAACTGGCAAAGGAAGACAAGAAGGACATCCACTGATTCATTCTGATCATTATGGTAAATTATTTTTGGTATCGAGAAATGTAGGTGATTTCACCTTTTTATAGTATCATTTCTTTTCTTTCCAGTTGCTTAAACCACAAGCTTTTCAGGGTCGTGCCAGTCCATTAAGATATGCTGGACTGTATTTAACATAGTGGGTCTTTCCTATTTTATTGTGCAGCACTACTGAAATATATGGCTGGTATTTCTGTTCCAGAGACTCATTTAATAGCAACGTCATAACTTCCTATGTATCCTATTTCAGAATACCATTGTGGCCTTATTTCTCTGGAGAGTTGGGAAGAACCCTCACGATAATTATCCTTTTGAAAATGTCTCTCTAGTCACATATTACCTTCTAATAAGCATAACAACCACATAAAATATATTAATTACTTAATTGAAATGCAATGGAATTTCATAGTTATGTATTGAATGACTTGCCTTGACTGTACAGCTGCCACTTTTATTAACATACCTCTATTCTATGTAATGTTCTTCATCCACAAAAAATCCTTACTTGCTACTAAGGCCACATGAGCACAAAAATTAATTGCACTTATGATATTTGGAAAAACTAAATAGTTCAAAAAGAAGTTTGTTTTAGGGATGAAAGAAGAAAATTCCAAACTCTAATTCGAAGCATCCTGATGAAATAAATTCTTTTCTTTAAAAAAAAGAATGCATGAAATCTTAGTTATTTAGAAACAGTCAGAAAGTAATTTAGTAAATGTGTACCACTTATGGCAGAGGTTGTAGTTGGTTTTGTAACTTAGTGATGCCAACTCAATACTTTTTCAAAACCACTCTTTAGTTCACAGTAGGACACAATATCTTACACGTAAATACAGAAATATTGTCATCTACTTTAAATAGAAAATTTAACTTCTTATATTTGTATTCTTGAAATCTGATTTTGACCCTAATGGTCATGTTTTCATTTTCACTCTTGACATAAGAATAGACATATTCTCATACTGGACTTGCAGAGAACTTCCCTATTTCTCTTTCTTATAAAATGGAAGGACTCTCTCTCTTCCTTTGGCTCCCAAATTGCTATTATTCAACATGATACAGAGGTGGTTCTTCCCATGTACATGTACTGTCACAAGTAAATATTCAGTAGTTACACCAGAGTCTCTTACCTTTCACTTTGTTACATGATCATCATAAGCCAAAGTGGAAAGAAGGGGAAAAAAATCCTTCAGCTGTGCAGTTTATTAGTATGTGTATTTAATTTGCAAGTTATTTTACTTAAATAAGTCACAAATGATGCCTTAAATTTAGGCTATTTTGTCTTTCACATTTCTACAAAGAAAATGCTAGTAACTTGTACAGAGGAAGAAATGTGGGAGTTTGATAGACACTAGTAGATTAAACAATGTTTTCATTAAAAGGGTCCATTCTTATTGAATTTTGCATATGAGAGATGTGGATAAATCTTTTTTTATACCCACGTAGGGAAGAGCCTCAAAGACATGACTTGAAATTTCTGCTGCAAATCTTTTGCCTAATCCCAGACCAAATTCTATTGTATATGGCATGGAAAATTCTATTACTGTTAGGTGAAATACAGTGAAGGAGTTTGCCTTGAATGAATAAATTAATTAAAGATCTAATTGTGCAGCAATTTCTTGCAGATTTCTTCCCTCATAAGTTGGGATATTTTTCTGACTGAGACAGGACTGCAAAATTCAGTTAGCATGATCCAATCCTGTTTTCCATGTTTCTTAAACAAATGTATCAGGATTGTACTCACACATTTATCTCCCACATATGTCCTCAAATACAGAGAGGAATAAAAACAAAGTGCTTATAGCAAGCTGCATATTCAGTCGGCTGGGCCGTTGTATTGCCTTTGATTCACAACCTAACCCTGGCTGTGATGAAATGATATTTGCTACAGGCTGAATCAATCTATTTCACCAGTCACAGGAGCATTCAAAAGCGGTATGGTCTTGCACAATCAAGCTAATCACTTTTCTTTTAGGGAAAGGCTTGACACTTAAAACTTGATCTGGATCAATTACTGTAGGGCTTTGTGTCATTCTACTTGAAGGACTCCAAGAACATTTCCAATTGTTTAACCACAGGTATTCATACCACTTCAGTCAGTTCCCATGCCTACATGTTAAAAGCATTTTTCCTGATCAACAGCTAAAGATCAGGCTGTCAGTACTCACCCTTTGCTAAGGAATGTCTTCTGACCAAAGCCTCCACACCTAAATATGTCATTACACAATACTTTGCTAAATGTGTAATTAAATGTTTTACAGGTTTCTAAACGTTTCTTCCCCTTACAATGAGTCAAATCTTTGATCATAGGTAATCCACATAATATTATTTTTCTTCTGCGTGATATAATCCATCAAATTGACTTTTCTTTGTCAAAGAAAAATATACTCTCAGAGTCAAACACAGAACATTTTTATGTAATGTGAGAATCCTTGAAGAGAGTTTTCCTCCTTTTCAATATAGTAAATATTTCAAGAGATTATTTAATAATGAATGCAATAATTATATATTTCTCAAAAAGTTCATTATCTTTCAAAGATTTTTTAAAGAAAATGAATATATGAACAAGGAACATTAAGAATAGCTTCTCACAAATTCACCTTTTAAAGACTGGTAGCAAAACTTACTTCTAAAAGACCTTTTATTCTTTGTAAATATTAAGGCTCTGTTGTTATTTTTTTGCCACTTATCTGTACAGCATTTGTTATACTAAATGCTGTATACTAAATTAGCTAGTCAATGCCAAAAAACCTTCACAAAATAAGACATTGTTTAAGAGCTGCAATGGAGTGATTATGAATGCTTGTACATTTAGAAAGGCAATGCTTGAGCCTACAGAACTTCTGAAAGGACATCTATAAACAAACCCCAGCTCAGCCTTCCCTGATGCTCTGTTTGGAACACAAGATCTCCTAGTGGCAGACATCATGACAAATACTATCTGACACTATGATGCAAGTTTCACCAAAAATAATGTTTAGCATGTCTTTTCACTGTCTCTCATATCTCTGCTGTTATCTCTGGAGTTCAGCATTTCCTACGTTTCTGATTGTTCAGAGGAAATAATAATCCATTTTACCTCTTTTTTGTTTGGTTCCGTGTGTTTTGGTTTGGGTGCTTTTTTTTGTTTGGTTGGTTTTTTTGTTTGGCTTTCATTGGTGTTTTTTTCTCTTTACCTAGTTCTAATAGCATGGTAGGAGAAGATTTAGTAACTCAAATCTATCTATTCAGTGTTCCTTGTACTAGCACAACCCATTTTACACATCAAATTGTAGAAGTAATAATTTTCGTGCCTCAGAAGCAGCTCCACAAGAATTGGCTGATGCTATTCGTGTTTAAAGGATGAGGTTTACAGATTTATGTAT
This sequence comes from Campylorhamphus procurvoides, assembly GCA_013396655.1. NCBI lineage: Eukaryota > Metazoa > Chordata > Aves > Passeriformes > Dendrocolaptidae > Campylorhamphus > Campylorhamphus procurvoides. The sequence continues at coordinate 903,755 of WBMV01005495.1, forward strand.
GTCTTCCCTTTTTAATTGCGCACCTTCAAGAAGATGACAGAAATATTAGAATTTAGCAATTTCTGTTAAATAAAATCTACCCAAACCCTTTATATACTAAAGCAGTTATCTATTAGAACTTCCTAAAATTCAGCTAAAATCTAAACCTCAAAATGAGACCTTTTAAACATCTTTTAAGAAGTCAATGAATCCAGTGCCCTAATCTTACAACTTCAAGGCACCACACTGATGGTGCTGTTCTGTGCTGTGTTTTACCAAGGTACTTTCCAATAGGTTTTCCTTGCCCTCCCAGCCTGTGTAAGACCATTCCAGTTGCTTCTCATTTCCTCTACTTATGCCAGCAGCACAGATTTTAACATTTGAAGAGAAGCAGAGACTGATTCCACCGCCAACAAGAAATTAAATGCAATTTGAACAGGCTAAATCCTCCTGGTAACAGCAGGCAGATTACCCATTTTCTTCAATGGAACTGTGAATATCTGTGCTTTGTCTAGTACTTGCATTCATTATATTTGTAATCATAACTGTGTATGTTGTAAATCTAAGAATATGTGTAGAGCTGTTTACTGGGAACTCAGAGACAGAAAATCTTGTTTGCATGAACATTGTGCATGGCAGTCTGCAGATTTAAGCAGTTTACTCAGTCCTCATGGAGAATTTGAAAATAAATTTTATTTTAATACTATGTAAACAAGTTCCACTGAAAAATAATCAACTTGTATCAACATAAAACTGTCATGAAAGTTTCCTCAAAATCCAGTGACTTTTAATGTATTTTTGCATTTTTCTTCCTACATCTTTCGCATCTACGTAATAGCTGGTGGTTTCTTATTCATCATAATAGATATGTCAGTGTCCTTACTTCCACATTTTTTAAGCCAGTGATTTGAGGACAGATATAGAAGATAGGAATAGAAGAATCTGTGCCTTAAAATTAGATTGTGTACTTCTCTGAAAACTAGCTATTGAGAAGGAACAAAAGGAGGTAATGAAGGCAATGGAAAATATTGTAGTTACTTTCTGCATCAAAATGTCTACATTTCTTTTTCCCTTTAAAGCATCAGTTTACTCAGTTGAAAATAACATAACTAGCTTTATTTTGTCCACCAAAATATTTTTCAGCAATAGTATTTTAATTCTGAGGATGTCTTTAAGTTTCAAAAAATAGGCCAAAACCAAACAAAAAACCCTCAAACCTAAGATTTTTAAATACCATGTGGAATCTAAACAGGAAGACTCTAGATTGATATATCACTGTACAGCCAGATTCTTCCTTGTGACTGTGCATCCAAGCACTTGAAGGAAAAATGAGTTATTCTCTTATCTTTTTAAAATATGTTACTTAATATGTCTTTCATTTCACATTTTCAGCTTCCTTTAAAGAAAGTTCTTACAAATTTAGCTCAGTGTGCTGGGACTATACTTTCCTCAGAAACTCATTTCTTAACTACAGTTTTCAGTTGTTAGTGGTCGTAATTACAGGTCACACATTTATAACCTTTCTGTTCAAAACCAACCAAGCCAGAATGAAACATTTTATGTACTTTCCTATGACGTACAAGCATGATGTGAATAACTAATATCAAGTTCACAGAAATATTTATCTATACTTCACTCCTGGGACCATAACACTTCAGTTTTAGGCAACATATTATAGTTAGAAAATTAATACTGTATTCCGTTGATTTTATGATAACTTTACATAGATCTTTTGAGATAACCAGGATGATTATTTTAACTTACACAGAATATACAAATAGACCTGGCAACAACTATATTTGAAGTGCTCTGTGATGTAATTAGAGAAGGGTGGAAACTACAACAAAATTGCTGTCATTATTTCCTCAAACTTAAAAATAAATGGGTCATATTCTGCATTTGCCCATCATGCTGAATTGGAGTTGTGCCTTCCAATTCTCCATTTCTCTTGGGTAACAAGCAGCAATCACAACGCCAAATTCAGAGAACTTAATATGTGTTCCTTCCAAGATATAAAACCTCATTTCCATCACCTCTTGGAATTTAGAGATGGAAATAGAGGATAGGAAAGAAAGATGATTCAGCTTCTTTTTTTTTTTTTCTTATCTCAACCACAGTTGGTGATGTATGATAGAGAATGCAGCTGTCAAGGCTTCAGTTGCACCTTAGTTTTTTATTGCCACTACCTGCCTGCCCCTACTGCAGAAAAGCAGCACCAGAAAAGTAGTTGCTTTTCTTCCTCCAGGATTGATGGAAGTGACCACAATGGGTATAAACTGAGCTCCACATAGGTCACTCATTATCATTGCCCATCCTTATAATTTCTGTCTTAGCATACATCTGCTCTGTAAATGGTTGCACTGAAATGAAAGGAATTCTTAGTGACATAAGGTAGTAAACAGAGTCATTATAAGATGATCAGTGCTAGGTTGCTGCCTTCCTCCTCTAATCTGTCTTCCCCTGGCAAAACCGTGACCTCGTGTCTCAATCCCTATAAATTGCTCCTGAACACTCCTCACTTCTCTACAAAGTACACAGAAAGTAGATTAATCTGTGTTGGCTGATTTTGCACAAAAACATATCAAGAACACTAATAATATCCACTGGCTGCACTGTGAAGATACTAATCACCCTCGAGAGAATACAAACACTGTAAATCAACTTGGTTGTTTGTGCAATAATCATTAGACCATGGCTGAAGGGAATGGTTGCAGACTCTGGCCCAGTTGTTATTATTTGCAAAGCTGAAATTAATTTAAAATCATTATCCAGCAGAGTTAGCTTGCTGGAATTATACATGAAATACAGACTCGGCCTAAGAAAAGGTATTGCCCCCTTCTATAGAAATGCAATGTGTGCCTCATGCTGAAATTGCAACCAGCAGTGTACTGAGATAGCTGCTGTCTCCACATATTGACAGGGGAAGTTCCACGAAGAAGCTTTAAAGAGCTAGCTTGAGTGCTGAGGCAATTAACTATTGCAATGGCTAGTGTGTGACTCAAAAATCACAACTGTATGGAAAGAGAATGAAAGAAACCAAAGCAAAATTATTGAAAGTAAACTCACATAAACTTTTTCTTAGAAGAGCCTCTTGCTCTGAAAAGAGAGAATTTCACTGAATTTCATGTATTTAGAAACCTAAAGAGTCACACTGATGTTTAGACTGACTAGAAAATAAAACATGTTAATCTCCGTTAGCACTTAGAACCTCTCAAAGGTATGAATTTATGACCATTCTTAATAATTATATTCCTAAAAAAATTATTTACCTCCTTCTAAAATGTGTACACCAAAGCAGATTATTAGTTTATATTAAACATGTTTTAAAAGTATATTTATCAAAATATCATCTCACCCAGGTTATATATTCACAAGTACACATGCTCACTTTCTAAACAAATTTTTGTACCCATGCCTAAATTAAAAAAAAAAAAAAATCATTCAGGAGGACTAAAACTCATCATAATATTTTTTCCTGTTTGAAGATTCTTTTATAATTTAGGATTCTTTCAAATCTATTACATGAACTTGAGGTAGAAAATTACCATTCTGTTATGGATTTATCTTCACTTTGACACAGCCTCTTAAACTTTATATAATTACTTTATTATATATGTATTTATTATGAACTATGTACCATATATATAGCTCTCATAGAAATGCTAACATATCACAGAGGGCTGCTCTGTTGATGGCAGGTTGCCTTCAATTTCCACCTGCTATACTGTATTAAAATAGAAAAGAGAGTATTAAATACATCAGCAACACTACTTAGTGTAATTGCTGTGGGGATGTTATTCAATCATTACTGAGGCACACCACAGTGTAGAAGATAACCCTGGGATGCAGCATATGCCAGGAAACTGGTTTAGATGTGTTCTGAAACTGAGACTAAGCCTTACAAAAACTATCCTGCAGACAAGATTGGCAAATGTCCCCTGAGACACTTTTTCATAAACTTGAACTCCATATGCTGGTTCAATTTTGTCATTGGTTTCATCCTAGAGACTGTGACTGTAAATGCAAAATATTCTTCAACATATAGTGGAAAGATTTAAGATCGACGCTGTTTTTGATATTTTTCACAAAAACCCCAAGGAACATGTTTTAAGTCTCCAAACCTTTGTTTTGTTTAAACTCTATGGGGCTCCCCAAATTAAAGAATTCATTATTTACACAGGTTTCTTTCAAGAATCTTATATAAATTACCTTATAAAAATGAAGTTATAAAATATACATAGATATTTATACATACATACACAATAAGTATCAAATTATCAAATTTTTGTCTTGATCAAAGCAACAGAACTAACTCAGAAACAGCAAAGATTAACGAGTTAAATAATATGAAAAAGCTAAAAAAATCAAGCAGCTATATTAGGAGAACTATCTTTTTTCTAGGGTAAAAATAGAGATTTAATGGCCACAAAAGTAATATCTATCATTTTCTTGTTGAGATAACAGGATACAATACCTATATTGGAAAGGTCCGCATTGCAAAAAAGAAATGTAAATAAGTTGAGTAGACACAGTCTAGTAAACCAAGAGCTTGAGTCACAATCAGAAGAGAAAAATAGACCATCCATTACTGCAGTATCCTTCCTCTTCCACTCAAGTAGAAATTAAAGGAAAAAAAAAAAAAGCCACAAAATTTTGACATAGACCTCCTCTCAAGTTTGTGCTTAAGTCCTTTCTAGAAGGATAGAAGGATAATTTCACTTTATTGCTGGTTCTCGTTACTCCTTTCAGCAATCAAAAACTACTAATAAATAGAATATCTTTGTAATAGTTTTCCTGCACTATAATTAAGCTAAATGGATAATCTGACTGCAGGATAGTAGAAGGTACATAGCGTTGCTTCAATTTCCAAACCCATGCCTTACCTACTGCATATAAACACACACATGAAGAGGCATGATCCTGTAGTGACAAACAACTGGAATATTTGGAGCCCTGCATGTCATTAAAGTGAAAGGTATGTCATGATCACAGTTTTCAGCAGTGATATACCACAAATGAGACACGATATTATTTGGCAGTAACTGAAATTGATTAAATACAATCATTATACATGCATTCTTAAACAAAAGCATGATGCAAGATATTTAAACGTTTTTTGTTCTCTACTAAAATAATTTTTTTCTATGTCATTTAACAGAGCTGAAGACTCTAAGACACAATCATATGTGATATTTAGGAAAACTTAACTCACAACTTTGTGCAAGAGTGTCAGGTATATTTTCTGGGATCTTCTTTTGACTGTAGCCTAATACACCTTGCCAACTATATTATTTTTCAGTAAAATTTGGAAAAAAAAAAAGGGCACGAAATGATTGGTCAACAATGGGAAAATGGCTTTATAAATATGCGACAGTACATGTATATTTAATCACACTAAATGTTAGACAACAAATAACAGTACGCACTAAAAATAGGCCTGTGGTCACGGCAGTTCACATACTTCATTATCTTTGCATTTTTTCTACCCATTATCTTTTTTCTTTAATTCTACAGTATCTATTCTAAACATCTTTGTTTTCCTATCCCAGTGTTGTTTATAATAAATTCTCACACATATTTTTGTCTCTGCCTCTAGTTTTAAATTATGTATTTTTCAAAACAAAAATGTAAACATGAAGTTAAATTATTGAAACGAAGTATTATCAGAGAAAACATTTGATAGTCTATAGAATTTCAGAAGTGAATTGAACATATCACTGGAAGAGATAACAGGCAAAGGAATGGTTTTCATTAAAAAATTCTGTATAAAATATTCTTAATAAATTTATATAGTGACAAAGAAATACTCAGGATTCAAATAGTAAACGAAAATTATCTTCTTTGATGAATCAATAAGAGTGTGAAAGAAATTAAGTTGCATTTTTAACCAATAGTTGAACAGAATTAATTTTTTAAATGTTACTTTTTGCATTTTGGTATGTGTGTCATCTGGCAATAACACACCCAAAAAAGTTCAGATAGAATATTGTACAAAACACTGTGAGTGAACAGCATTCTTTTCAGATATAATTCTAGTCTGCACTTACAACTAACAATGTCTGTTTGTTTCTCTTTTGTTTCTGTGTATAAACTTCCATTTTGTCTCCTCACTACGTCAGCATGTAGCTGTTACAAAGTTGGGAATAATTTTTACCAATTTTTGTTGCATATGTTTATCAATGTTTCAAAAGGTTACCTTGCAAGTTAAGCTTCCTCAGTCATGCCACAGCCATGTATTATTCATGAAATGCCAGTATAATGTTAGATTATTTATACTCTGATATTTACAACACATCATGATCCGAAAGTCTGTATGCAATTGTTCAAGAAACAGCACAAACAGTAACAGATAAAAGGCCTATTGCTAAAAATGTAAGGCAAACAAGATTTATAATAGTGTTTTTTAAAAAAAGGTATTTCTCCTAAAAATCTGGCTTTAGGGCTCACCATTCAACATTTACTATACACATCTTCTGGCTGCAAATAGGCATAGGTGTTTTTTAAATATTTTTGTCTGAACGGTAGGCTATTGCCAAGTGTCCTGTGGATACTTACGCTTCCTCAGAGGGTTTAAGGGTTAAGATTTAAGTAAATGTGAACTTGTGGAATTTATACTCATGAAATAATTATTTACAATTCGGAAGAGATTTTTCTTGGTAAGATTACATAAAAGCTTGGGTTTATGTCTTTTAAAGGCTTTTTCTGGTGAAATCCTAAAGAACATATTAAGATAAAGTGCACCATTCACAGGATTTATACATAAACAGTGAAAGAATGGGCCTGGAGAAACTCATATAGTACAAAAAATGGAAGAGATTAAGCCCCAGCCCATGTACTTAATAGGGTTGAGTACACTTCTTTATCAGCCAGTAACAATCAAGTTCTTTCTAAGTAAGAACAGTGGATGTGGCACCTGAGCAACAGCTGGATTGACAGGCAGCTGACCCACCCATAACAGTGGGATTTCACTGCACTGGGTTTCTGAAAGAGTAGCAGGCATGCATTTTCAGCTGAAGCCTTAACAGTCTTTAGCAAATACTCTGGTCTTCCATTTTTCCCTGATCTATCCCATCTATCCATCACTCTGACTCCTACAAAGTGGGGTTGGAGCATTCACTACAAAGGCAACTGTGGCTGGCTATATAAGTCAGAAAGGAAGAAAACAAGTCCTGCCAGTTTATATTTCAATGAAGTACCTAGAATTAAAAAAAAGAAAATAAGAACCCTTTACAGTGACAGGATAGTTTGTTTCTTATTGTGGTGTTTTAAAAAAATGGCATTTCATTCAGAAAGAATGGATAAATCCAACTGAGAAAAATGTGCAAGCAGACAATGAAAGAATATTTGAGGCACAAAATTGTGAGATGTAACAGTAACACCATATATAAATTTTGAAAATAACATGGAAATAAACCATTTGCTAGAACGTGGTTCTGTTTCAATTAATTTGGCAATGATAACTGGAGTACATGGAACTACAGTAGAAACTATAAAGTTTCTCAAAAATAAAATTGACAACATAACTGAGAAATCAAACATTTATATTTAGCTGGAGTTGTATAAACAATATTATACATTCATTATTGCTCTGTGGATGATATATCTTAACAGCTGGAACTTGCTCCAACTTACTGCTATGCTAAATAAGTGTGGGGCATTAAGGGCTTTAGCAACTCACTTCAAAAGAGAGATTGGAAAGTTTAGGTTTAACCAGGGTAAAAATGATTTTTTGTAGTATTAGGTTTTGACAGTTTAATTAAAATCTTTGTTAAAAAAAATCATTCAACCAACAGGTTAAAAAATTCTCTCATTTCTGCTCTATTTAAATAATAATAGTGCTAATGGATTTGGGAAAGAAATCATTTCTTAGTGATAAGGAATAATAGCTAATATTTGCAGGCCATTGTACATCCTCAAAATGTTTTAAAAGTACTAAATATTCTTCAGAGCTCCCCTGCAAGTTAGATGTACATGATAACTCATTTCAAGGATGGAAGAAAATTAAATTAGGGATTTTTGTTAATTACTCAGCCTTGTAACAATAACTGCCCCAAGAGTCAGAATGAAGGTATAATTTAGATCATCCAATGTGCTAGCCTGCTACTCAAACCTAGAAGTACCAGATACCTGAATTTCCCCTTATATTTGTCTTTATATCACACTCAGGCTTCCCACCTCAGAAGAATTTCAGCATTTCCTAGATTTTTGTGCAATATAACCCCATGGACTTACTTCTGAAGGAGCAGATGGATAACGTGACCATAGGAGACCCAGAAACTTTGGACAAAGCCTTTACTGATGGACAGACCATCAATGCAACATGTGGATTTACCACCTGCAGAAAACATGAAGTCTACTGTGCATATTACTCTGGTCTCAGTGGACTCGGTATGTTGCTGTAGGACATCACACACAGTCCTGCCAATGCTTCCTGCCATTCAAGGCCAGAGGAACACCAACTGTACAAGGTCTCTGTGACCAGTCTATCCCTCTCACAGATTGTCTGGAATTGGTCACTCACTTTGGTTGATGCAACACATCCAAGGCATGACACCACAGATAACATACAATGCTCACACATACAGGCCTTAACTAAATTAAAGGACATACAGATGACCTATTTGTAGAACAGTTAAGGCTGGAAGGGACCTTAAAGTTTCAACCCTCCTGTCATAAGCTATTCAGGCCACACCTCATTCTTTAATGAAAACTCATTGAAAAGAGACACAATGTAAGTTAGTTTGAATGAAAGAAATCCTAGTGTTAAAAAGCACAGACTTAAATACTTCCTAGGAACCTACTGCCTGTGTATTTTCACAATATGAAATGAAACACCTGCACAGCTGCAAGCAGTATCAAGAGAGATGAAGATAACATTCCCATGGAAGGTATTCTAGCTGTGAAAGATCTGATCTGTGGAGTGACATTTGGAACCCTCTTCGCTTTTTGAAGTCTGGGTTTGCAAGCTGCTGAGGAAGAGTAAAGGAGTGCATACAATGAGAATCAGACAGAATTTCCAGCCTGACAGGGAGCCTGGTGGGTACGCAGAGCTCCTTCTGTTTTCCTGGCTAAAAAGGCTTTTTTCCTGATTATTACTATGTGAAGCATTGTTACAGGACTGCTCTCTTCCCGTGTAATCTCCCAAAGGCCTGCAGGATTACAAACTAACATGAGGCAAAAAGTAAACAACAACCAAATCTGTCCTGACCCACTCATGTTTCCTTGTAACCTGTAGGCAGCTTCCTATGTTCATCCGCTTCTACATCTATTTTATTTATCTCTGCATTGAAGGCTAAAGCTACTGCAGGGAGGTTAATTTGCAATATAGCTTCACTAAGAACAGAATCAAGTTCAGCTCTAGAGTAAAATCACAGCAAGCCTGTGAAACACCATCCCCACTTTTAACTTGGGCAGCAGCTTTCGATACATTGCTCTGCGGATGTAACCTCCTGGGGATGAAAAGTATAACCAGTAGACTTAAGTTCAAACATCAATACTAACTCAGTTTGTCTGAAAGAGATTTTTTATTTGAACTGCTTTTGAATTCTATCACTACAGCAATTAGAACTTAATGTAACGTTTTATATATATACAAAGAGGGTTAGATTTATTTTTTAATTTTAAATAGATCAATATTCTTCAATGATTTTACTTCATAACTGTGGCCTGTATTGCCATTTATTCACAGGGAGAAAAAGACTACTAATTCTCCCCTTTGTCTTTTCAAATTTCAGGCATTTATTCCTTACTTTCCTGCCCTAATCAATGGAGAGAAGGGCACTTTTCAGATAGTGAAAACACCATCTGGACCTGCCTGTCCCTTTCCCATGTCTGGCAATCCATTTATAAAGTATGTTCCTAATAAAACCACTGAAACATTTGGTCCTCCAGAAGTTTCAAATTTTAATTTAAAATTGACTTTGTTCCTTAGACTTATCTTAAAATTACGTTCACAAGAATGAAATCACTTATAAGAAACAAAACATTGCAAGTTATAAATTGCATGCTGACTCATCAGAGATGGATGATTATGCATAAAATAATTTTGTATCTGTGTTTTGAGATCTATCAAGAGGGCTTGTTCCTTATTATCTCATTTCTACACATGGACACATGAATACAGGCCAAGGCAACCAAACTATTCTATTTTTAATTTGTACTAATAAAGCTCTGGCATTCTACAATCATTGATTCTGAAGGAAAATTTGGAAGACATCCTTATCATATTTAAAAGTATTTCTGTTCTGATGATTTTTATGCTATAAATGCACGAACAACCACTTCTCTCTAACAGTGGATAAAACTAATTTGAAATACTTAATGGTATACAAGGTTATAAATCAATGATTCAGCTTTTATAGGAACTAGTGTAATATCATATTTGACATTCCATAGAACAACAGAGACTGCAGTAAGTACATGATGTTCTGACACTTTATACCAGATAATGTTGTTATTTTAGGAAGAAATTGTTTTCATGGGGAAAATCACCAAAGGCTGCAAGATGGAAGTATGTGACTCACTGGTTATTAGATTAGTAGTAATTTTAGTGTTTAAAAAACCCAAACCAGACTGATTCTCATAACTGAACCAGTTAAGCTCATAGTCCTCAAGTACATTTTTAGACAAAAAGAATACAATATTCAGCCACATTAAAATGGTTTAAAAAGTTAATATATACTCAAGTCATGCTTTAGTTATCAGGAAATACATTATGTGCATACTAAGACTGCTACCTATGTCATCCATGCCTAAAAAAGTGTTCTTTATACCCAAATGGGTTAAATTTATGGATACAAATTTCTTAAGTGTCACAACTATCCCCAGCTGCTTCACTTTGTATTGTAAAATATGATTTAGCTGAAACTGTGTAAAAATGAATGCTGTTAGAAAACTCATTTAAGTGTCATTTATTTCTAAATTGTTTCAAGCAAGTAAATTATACCACTTAACTCGGGCAGTAATTTCTATTGAAGAAATTAGCTCAAGTTCCATCTGCATGGAAAAAAATGGAAGACAAAAAGTGGCTCTGCCTTTGACCGCTCTATTTCACTTTCTGCATCAGTTCTCTTAAGAGGTGTGATTCTGATGGTGTGATACAAGATCCTTCCATAAAAGCAGAAAAAGGCAACCCTCAAACATAATTGGTTTCACTATTTCCAGATGTGAGAGATTTGAGAGGGGCTATTAAGAGATTCTTAACAAGTGTTATGAAGTTATGAAGGGTAGTTATATGGTCTATTTTAGACCTCTAATTAAAGTGCATCCAAGAAGCACTAAAGATTAAGAGTGCAAGATTCCCTCTGCAGTCAAAAGAAAGAAAAGCATTTTCCTCTGCTCCCTTCTGTAAATAACTTGAAACAGCTAAGGGAAAGGAAAAAACCCCCGCACCATAGTGCCATATTCACCATGCATTTCAGAGTTCTTTTATCACGAAGGTGAATCAAGTGAATCACTCAAGCCCACTCCCAAATATCTAATTGACACAAAGATCCTGAGTCCTTCTACTGATACTTGTGAGAGGGGCACTGACTGAGAAAATTCTTAACCGAAAATAAGGAAAGCAGTGCTAAGAAAATGCTCCTGTCCAAAATAGCAAGAAGGACAGTAGAACATATGACTATCTGCTTGGCATTTCAACTGATGTATTTCCTCCCTCACAGCAATAGATCCAGAATTCATGTATTAAGCATTTATTTTAGGATACTGAAGGAAAAAGTGCCTGAAATTGGAAAGCATCAATACAGAATCAGTTGGGTGTCTATTTCCTAATATTATAAAGGGTGATACTTAAACTGTTGTGAGTTGTCCATGCTTTCTGAATATCTCAAGAAAGTTCTAATGTATTGCTGTTTTATGAAATAAAACAAAGAGAATTTAAGTGATTGTGTTTCCCATACACCTCAGATTCCCATCCCCATGTTCTCCCTTTTCAACACTAAATCCCCTGCCTATTTTCAGCAATATTTAAGAGGTCTGAAGGGTTCCAAGGTAAAATAAGCTCCATAAAGCAGCCAGGAGACAAATTGCTCATTCCCCATTTTCACAAAATTTCAGTGTCAGCTTGACTCTACTGCATTACAGAAAATTCATAAAAAACAGCTCAACTGCAAGAGGAAACAAGGATTCTTTGGCTCACAAAATCACTTGTTCCCCCTTTCACATATTTGCAAGAGCTGAAGAGATTTTTCTTTTTATTTTATCTGATACTTTATCAAATTTTAAATGGTACAATTTCAGAACTTTGTGAAATTAGAAAACAAAAAGTATTAAATAAAAACAAAGAGAAGAGAATTATTCAAAGAAACTTTTTAGATGCCCCTTTGAATTAGTACCACAGTCACTGCATATTAAAGGTGACCAGTTCAGACATAGGATGTAAAGGTTTCCATTTCTCATCACTGAATTTATATTCCAGTTATGAATAACTTGGGCTAGTGCTGTAGTTCTCACCAGACACTATGGAACTTTATGTATTATTTATGGAAACAAAAACTCCTAGTACTTTTGCAGTTAGTTTGGTAAATAAGTAACTGAATATCCCCACAGTTCGAAGACAGCTCTCTCATGCTTGGCAAAAGGAATTTTCCATCCGATCTGAGTTGGGTCAAGAACTGTCTTGGGAGAAAGTCAAGTTGGGTGACTGGTGCCTAATTTGAATGGAAGGAACCACAGAAGATGCAACACTGAAGAAACAAATAATTGCATTTGGTTAAGTGCTAGGAGGTTCTGGTCTTGATGATTTAGAAAGCAGGGAAACACACCATGATAGCTTAAAGTATTCATAGCAGTTCTATTTTTGTTTTCAGTAGATTGAAAACAAATTCACCTGTGCCTCAGAAAAAGCAGTTAATACCAATAAAAACCACTGTGCTCCTGAAGCTTCCCAAAGTATACCAGCACACAATATTGCAATCCTGAAGTTATGAAATAAAAATATATCAATGTGATAAAATACATAAATTTATTATTGTCACATTTTTATTGATGCTAAGCTTGTTTGAGCTTTCTTTTACTTTTAGGCTTTCTTTTCTGTTTAAACTTTCATGCAATTTGCTTTTTACTTTTGGTCTGAAAGCTCTGTTATTACAAGAACTTTTTGAAAAGTAGAAAGTATATTTTTATAGGAACAATTTTTCCTCCTAGACATTTAAAACCACTTTTATATGAAAAGTTTTTGTCTTGCTGACTGAGCATTAATGTTCTGAAAGATACGCATTACAAGAAAAGATAGAATTCTTCTTAATAGACATACTGTTTCATCATAGCCTAGGTTGTTACAAATCCCATGTTGTGAAAAGTCCTCTTCATTTCTTCAAAGTCTGTGAGTGAGAACATTACAAGACTAGAAAAAGAGAGAGATTTTCTGTTTCTTATGCAAGATCAGTTTCATGCTTTGTTCCTTCACGTTTATCATCAGTATAGTTTAAGCCAAATTTAACGTTTTCAGCTAGCCTGGGCTTGTCAGGATATCATTTTATGTGAGCAATTTTGGAAACATACTTCTCATGTACAATAATCCATTCATATTAAGTAACTATACTAGAATGATTAAGAGTGTGAAACACACCCCTTTCATGGCAAGAATGGGATAAATATGGGGCAAAGGTGGCTTTTAGTTGTGAAAGTCTCATAGCTGTAACTCTCATAGTAATTTGCAGTTATGAAAATAAGATACATCCCTCATTTTTGTAACTTCTCTATTTCTCTTCTGATATAACTATCAAGCTCCCTAGCATGTATTTTAACAACAGAACTACATAGGTGTGACTAGAGATCCTGGAATTATTTAGATCATCATGATGATTCATGGCTAACAAAATGTAAAAACTTTCTGAAAATTACTTTTAAAGTTTAAAACCAAATAAAATGGCAGAATAGATCCAAAATTTCAGATACTTAAAAACTGAAGGTGAATGTTTTGGTTTGGAAATATCTTTTGTTTTGTTTTCTCTAATCAAGCCATGTTCTTCAAGCCATGTGCTTGATTTAATAGCAGTAACAAAGATATCCCTTAATGTGGAGCAGCAGTACTAGCAGAAAAAAATAAAATTTCTGTAGATAATTTGTTTTATTTCTGGGGACTATTTTACCTTCTTGGTAATACAGAGACCAGCTCTCGACTCGTGCCCTGTAATCCCAGCATACAGGCCTGTGACTGGCACACAGCGCCATAATTCAGACCCATTCCTGTCAGGTGCCCACACTGTTTATGTAGACGCCAGCTTTGATACTTGGTTTGTTATTTGAGGACTAATCTGGAAAATAGGTTTGCAAAACAAGATATTGGTACTTCCCTTCTGCAGAACAGCAAGCCATATAGTTGGACTGAGTCTGGCTGGAGAACAATTCCGATTTTCTATCCCCAGCCCCAGACATTCCATGTCACATGGCCCAAGATGGCATTGTCTTATGCACCAAAGAAAATACTGGTCTGTCAAAAAGCGAAGGTTCAGGGTTTTTTTTGTTTGTTTTTCACAGTCAAGCTATCAGAACACTCACTGCAGTATTTTACTGGCACAAACTTTGCTTGCCAAGCCAGAAAACCTACCAGCAATCACCTGCTTTCAAGAGCAAACTTCTGTTACTATATAGTTACTATATTGCTTATTGTGCCATTCAAAACCTCTCCCTGGAAGGCATGAATTAGCCATGATACATGAACTCCAAAATATTCAAGTGCTGCGCAAACTGCTACAATACTCTAAGCATTAAAACAGGTGAAATAAAATCACTGAGGTCTGCATGGCAATATGTCAAAATTTAAAGCTACAAAAACAGCAACTATCACACTAAGAAACACCACTACAAAAATCCTTTCTCATTAACTTCACTTCAGACAATATTTCATTAGAATAAATACTATGAATATTTTAATTACACACAAACAACCAATTTTAAGTCCTTCTGAGCATCAAAAAGGTTAGAAGCCAATACCTTCATGCTACAATTGTAAAAAAACTTTCTCTCTCTTTATTCTTGCTCATCTTAGGAAATCATCCCAGCATAAAACAGAAAGTGTAACAGTGGCAGAAAATGCCTCCTAACCTTTAATTGAACACCTGGAAGCATTATTTTCAATGACAGTTCATACAAACTGACCTGTCAAGCACATCAGGCTGGGGAAAAAACCTATTGTAAATCCCCAATTAATTCTAACCTCTTAGCTTTACTTGTAATTATTTCACTCAACTCCCAAAACTCAACTTATTAAGATCTATGCATCATGGTGTGGGTCACAGAGTATTCCTATTGTTAGGCTTTCTGGCCTTTATCTTTCTTCTTTTCTGTGAGAGGACCTTTTCTACAATGAATTCATAAAAGGGAAACACATTTTAAAAATTAGAATAAGGGTAAAATGCAAACTAATTATTATAATTCAAGATTATTTATTTAGGGAACTAATGTTTTCCTGAACTATGTTTCCTGCTTCCCTAGACAAGACTCTCCTTGTGCTAGTCACTTGTGAGACTGCCAGTTGAACTATTTACCTGTACTTTGCATCTTACTTATTGATGCACAGTGGCTCTTTCTCTCTCCACCTTTATTTTTTATAATCTGAGTGATCATAACTATTTATATAAAGTTCCTGCCTCAGGAATTTGATATATTTCAGGTGAGATTGATACAACATCACGTTATGATTATTTATATTTAAAAAGCATACCCCACAAGGAAAACAGCAGAAATTAGCCATGGTACAGTTATTCACCACAAAAGACACGAACAGAAGGCCTGCAGCTCCCTGACAGTTCAAGTAATCATTCCCAGGAGACTCACATCAGCAGGAAAATGAACACGTGAACTATTTATCCTAAATGAAGCACAATTTCTTCTGTAATTAAAGCAGGTTATCATTTGCATATGTGTCTCCGTATTTATAAACATACCTGAAATACAAAATGTTGAATGTCCAGATAGATTATTCCTTTCTGAAGATACTGTTGGTGTCACAAGGAAGCACATTTCTACTGTATAATTGTGTCGTTTAGTTAGGACAAAAGTGGGGGGGAATTCAGATAGCAATTCAGATAGCTCAAACTGGATGCAGGCAGCAAAGTCTCTGTGTATTTCTCCAAGAGTTACTACTTCCATTATCTGATTTGATGACTAACACTGAGTTGCAATTGGAACCAAAACCTCAGGTCCCCATCTGCATCCTGCTCACAGCAGTATGAAAGCAGTTCAACACCTACATGTTTTATTTGTATAAGAATTATTACTGATGAGTTTAAATCTCTGCAGTAATTTCCACCTGTCCGTCCTGACTCTTGCTGATCATTGCCTCTGCTGCAGGGATCGATCAGCAGCTTGGGGAAGCAGTAATTTGTTGCTTTAATTCACAAAAGCTGTTTGGTCGGATTCAATGCACACTGACAGTAGGAGTGAAAAGCTCTGGGAAAGGGGCAGGACAGATGGCAAACATGAGAACCACAACAGACTTTCAGACATGCTACAAGCAAGTTTATGAAAAATAAGATCATGTGCTGTTCAGTCATCTACACATACAAATCTAATATCAGTAAAAGAGAAACAATCAAAAAAGCCACCTGGATTCCTCCTTTTTTTTATAAAAGTAGTAATTTTCAAGTGTAGCCCTTTATGAAAAAAAGTCAAATTAAAAAAAACCCAAAAAAACCACCAATTTGCCACTGTCATTTTTTACTGTGCTGTTTCACCACATCAGCTACCTAACTTACTTTTATTTGCTTCATTAGCCGTATCAGCCAGCTAGAAGTTACAATGTGATGAAATCGGGCTTTAATTTGCTGGCTTTAGTGGCTAAACACTCACCAAGAAGATAACAGACTGTCACCTATGAAACCCACTACCAGATGCAATTCCACCAAGTTCTAGGTAGGACCACAGGCAATTTGTTCTCTGAGAAGAGGGAAGACAGTGCTTTTAATCCTCTCACAACTAACTATATCCATTCAGTGAAATATTTCCCCAGTCATATTCTCACCAAAGCTTCCCACAGTGCTGCTTCATTCAGTTTGTTCCAAAACACTACATTCTGCTCACTCAGCACTCCCATCAGTCAATCCATCACTGCTTCTTCACAGCTGCTCCCTTCTCTTCTCTTTCTTGGCCAAAGATCACTTGTACAGTTTACAACCTAAGATTATCCCTTACCTCTGAAAATCAATCACCACTCCAGTTCATGCTGTAAGTAAACTTAAGAAAAAAAAAATCAATTTTGTGTTTAAAGTCACTTGTAATCTATTTTTTAAGGTTTTCAGTACATCTTAAAGAAGAACAGACTTTTTTTTTTCAAAATTAATACATCATTTATGGTTATTACTGTCTCCATGCACAAAATAAGTTAACAAATTATTATCTGTAATTACTAATGAAGTTGAAGAAAAAAATCACTAATTTAGTGAGAAATATGGCAAGCTCTTACAGGGAACTGAAAATAGTTGGGTGCAAGCCTACCAGAAAAAAGCCTGGAAGCATGCTTTAATCCTTCCAACCTGTACGCATGTAAAGGGCATGAGAGCTCCACCTGTGCTCTCATACAGCACTGCAGTAAATTCACATAACTGATGTGGGCTAGCCAATCCTACCACCCCTTTCCTTAAGGAACAACTCAGTGTAGTACAATGGAAGAGTCATAGCCTGACTAATTCCAGGCAAGAATTTGGTGGTAACAGATCCATGGTGCACACCTTGCTCTAACCACTCTCAGATACATACTCTGCAAGGCAGTATCAGCAGAGTCACTCTCCTCATGAATTCTAAACATCTTGTATAAGTCTACTTTAAAAAATAAAAGTTTCGGTAAATATTCCTCTAAAAATACAAAAAAGGTAATAAAGCCATTCAGGATATCTAGTGCACCCTGTTTATTGTTTCTAGTGAAGAAGCAGCTCTTAAGCATGACTAAGAAGATAACAGTCATACTGTACTGTAGCACAGACCTGCCTCAAACAGGGCCATTAAAGGCATAATATGTCTTAAATCCTAAACACTACTTTACTGTAAGACTTTGAACAGCCCCCAAAATATAGTGTCTAAACCACACTATTCTCTCACCTTTTTCCTCCCATGCTGTCACTCCATTACTACAGCACTGAAGCAGACACAGCTTGTTAACTGCATATTTTCCTCTGAAAATCAGTGATGCTGTTAACTTTCCTTAATCTTGGCAAATGTGTAGCTCAATATCTTTCATTAATATTTATTAACTATTCTTTTCTACACTGAAATTTTAATAATTTAAATCCCTAACATATGATTCTCTAACTACGGATTTCATGAGGTACATGCTTCTTCCCACTGTTCTGGAAGTGGAATAGAGAAAATGTTAAGTAAAACCTCCAGGCCTCAAGATCTTTCAACTCCATAAAGAAACAATACAGTTTAATAGTTATAATTAATGCCTTATCTCACAAATGTAATCCATATATTCAAAAGAAATACATAGATTAAAATATTGCATATTTTCATTTGAATCATTAAAACCCCCCAACAAACAAAAAAANTCAAGGTATTTGTCTTAAGAGAATTTTCTCATTCTAAAAATCAAATAAATGATAAAATGATCAGCTCAGATGTCTCTTTCATACATTTGGAATAAGATGTCTAGTCATGTATCAAAAGAAGCTGTTGAGGGAGATGGAAGGCAAAAAGAAAAGGGCACCAAAAAAAAAGCTGGAACACTGAACTTCAAGTTTATGCTGCCCAGATGAATACTACTGCATTTCTATAGGTTTAAAATACAAGAAAAGCAAAATAATCCTGGCAACTTTCAACCTTTAAAATCCTAAAACTGGTACCTGGACTCCTAGTCATCATAAGTAATGCCTGCAGAAAAAGTCAATTGAGAGCTGGCACACTGGAGGCTGTTTTCTCTTCAAAATATCAGTAGGGAAGGCAACATATTTCTCCATAATGCAATTGTCTTCAGCTGTCCTTGAAATGATTGACAGCCAGCATTGAGCTTTAGGGATGCTCAGAAGATATTTAATGTCAAGTTCAATGTAGAATACGCTAGTATTTTAAGAACAACACCTGTTCCAAAGCCTTTGAATACTATTATCAGTCCCAGAAAGCAGAAGGAGTCAGAAGCACTTGGCAAAATAAACTCCAAAAGACTTTTCTTACTGTTAAGGAAGTCTTTCTTCTGTCTGCAATTTGAGAATGGTTTGTTTGTTTCTGTGTCCCACTCCTTCCCTACCCCCCTTTCTTTTTTTCTTCTAATTTATTTATTTTTAGATTGAGTAGGCAGGAAACAACATTAGTTTGGGAGCAGGTTTTTGCTTGCATTCTTTTTTCTTCTAGTTACTTTAACACAAAGTAAGGTAAGCTTGCTTGTGATAATGCAAAACTGCTGCAGCAACTGCTTTTGTTCACCCTTTCTAGGTAACAGCAAATGTAATACATGCAACTTGCTTTTCTTTCAAAAACACATTTTCTCAGAATAGGACTAACAGCATTTAATACTCTGTAAACCCATACCTTCCCTGATTTATTGTAATATATTCATGCATATCTATTTGCTTCCACTTCTACATGTGCTTGAGGCAGTGTTTTTGTCGTATTTCTGTTGTTCTGTTGCCCTGAACAATACTCTGAGCACCTTCTCTTTGCATCCAGAAAGACTGAAAACGTGAATAACATTCCTATCTGCATAAACAAAATAAAAAACCCAATAAAATAAAAGTTGAATACATAAATTCAATGACCACAATAAGAGAAATCTATTTTCAGGGTAAACTTATTTACTCATTGAAATGTTATCAGAGAAGAAGATAGGGTATGTTTGGAGGAGGAAAAAAGGATAGGCTTACAGAACCTCTCTAGTGTGAATCCTAATAATCATCTTAGATTTAGAAACCCTCTAAAGACTCTCCCATTCAAAGTACACTTTCATTCAAATATATGTCACTTCAAATATACAAATTTGTTTTGATCAGTGCACTGTGTATCAGCTTTCTACCCTGAAGCAATGCAGAGGATAATATTCTTGTATTATTCAGGAAAAAAAATNCAGCCTGTCACTAATATATTGTGATTATTCTTGATTTTTGAAGGCTTTTTACCCACCAAAGAAGCTTTTTTTATCTTCCATAAAGAAGGTGTTTTTTTCTGCAAAAAGATTTTCCTCTAGAGCACTCTAGTTTCCCCATTATTCTTCATATCATTTTAAATTCCAAAATGTGAGATAAGGCAGAATTTATGCAAAACCACACTTGTCTCATCACAGGAGTTATCTGACATTTTTTGGGGGGGGGG
>WBMV01005495.1:924123-1098528 GCA_013396655.1 Campylorhamphus procurvoides
GTAATGCCTGCAGAAAAAGTCAATTGAGAGCTGGCACACTGGAGGCTGTTTTCTCTTCAAAATATCAGTAGGGAAGGCAACATATTTCTCCATAATGCAATTGTCTTCAGCTGTCCTTGAAATGATTGACAGCCAGCATTGAGCTTTAGGGATGCTCAGAAGATATTTAATGTCAAGTTCAATGTAGAATACGCTAGTATTTTAAGAACAACACCTGTTCCAAAGCCTTTGAATACTATTATCAGTCCCAGAAAGCAGAAGGAGTCAGAAGCACTTGGCAAAATAAACTCCAAAAGACTTTTCTTACTGTTAAGGAAGTCTTTCTTCTGTCTGCAATTTGAGAATGGTTTGTTTGTTTCTGTGTCCCACTCCTTCCCTACCCCCCTTTCTTTTTTTCTTCTAATTTATTTATTTTTAGATTGAGTAGGCAGGAAACAACATTAGTTTGGGAGCAGGTTTTTGCTTGCATTCTTTTTTCTTCTAGTTACTTTAACACAAAGTAAGGTAAGCTTGCTTGTGATAATGCAAAACTGCTGCAGCAACTGCTTTTGTTCACCCTTTCTAGGTAACAGCAAATGTAATACATGCAACTTGCTTTTCTTTCAAAAACACATTTTCTCAGAATAGGACTAACAGCATTTAATACTCTGTAAACCCATACCTTCCCTGATTTATTGTAATATATTCATGCATATCTATTTGCTTCCACTTCTACATGTGCTTGAGGCAGTGTTTTTGTTGTATTTCTGTTGTTCTGTTGCCCTGAACAATACTCTGAGCACCTTCTCTTTGCATCCAGAAAGACTGAAAACGTGAATAACATTCCTATCTGCATAAACAAAATAAAAAACCCAATAAAATAAAAGTTGAATACATAAATTCAATGACCACAATAAGAGAAATCTATTTTCAGGGTAAACTTATTTACTCATTGAAATGTTATCAGAGAAGAAGATAGGGTATGTTTGGAGGAGGAAAAAAGGATAGGCTTACAGAACCTCTCTAGTGTGAATCCTAATAATCATCTTAGATTTAGAAACCCTCTAAAGACTCTCCCATTCAAAGTACACTTTCATTCAAATATATGTCACTTCAAATATACAAATTTGTTTTGATCAGTGCACTGTGTATCAGCTTTCTACCCTGAAGCAATGCAGAGGATAATATTCTTGTATTATTCAGGAAAAAAAATCCTTTATTTAATTACTCTTTTCCATCTTAAATTTCAAATGCTTGCCTTGAATTCAAATACAGAGTTTATTTCTGTAGTAATGATGTGTGTTACTAAGCTAATTTTACATTTATAACATTAGCCTAAGACTTAAAAGTGGTATGAT
Organism: Campylorhamphus procurvoides; assembly: GCA_013396655.1. Classification (NCBI taxonomy): domain Eukaryota; kingdom Metazoa; phylum Chordata; class Aves; order Passeriformes; family Dendrocolaptidae; genus Campylorhamphus; species Campylorhamphus procurvoides. The sequence goes on from WBMV01005495.1 coordinate 925,461, forward strand.
TAGTGAATTACATATATCCTCTAAATGGAAGAACTGCATAATTATCATTCTATCTTTTTTCTCTCTAGCAAAAAATAAGAGACCACCACCTGAGTACTTGAATACATCAGTATTTTCTACAGCAATAACAGGTTCTCAGAATAAAATATACCATAATAACCATTTTTCATGATTTTAAAGAGTAATCCAGTGTTTGCATATTATAAATGGTGCCTGCACACATTTTTTTATTTTTTTTCACCCTGACTTAGAGCCTTAGAACTAGAACTCAAGAACTAAGAAAAACGGTCTTAAGATGCCTCCAAAACTTTCAGGTCTAACTTCATCTCAGATTAGAATCAGAAATTACTATAGTTGCTGAAAAATCATGGAGTCAATTAGGTTGGAAAAGAACTCCAAGATCGAGTCTAACCTATCTGTTTAACACCACCATGTCAAATAGACCATGGCACTGAGTGCCATGTCCAGTCTTTCCTTAAACACCTCCAGGGACCATGACTCCACCACCTCCCTGGGCAGCCCATTCCAATATGTAATCACCCTTTCTGTGAAGAATTTCTTCCTAAGGTCCAACATAAACCTTTCCTAGCACAACTTGAGACTATGTCCTCTCATACTGTCATTTGTTGCCTGGGAAAAGAGACCGAGCCCCACCTGGCTACACCATCCTTTCACGTAGTTGTAGAGAGTGATAAGGTCTCCCCTGAGCCTCCTCTTCCCTGGACTAAACAACTCCAGCTCCATCAGCCACTCCCCATAGGACATGCATTTCAGACCCTTCATCAGCTTTGCTGCCCTTCTCTGGACCATTCCAGCACCTGAATTTCCTTCCTGAACTGAAGGGCCCAGAACTGATAATAGGACTTGAGGTGCAGTGTCACCAGTGCAGAGTACAAGGGAAGAATCACTTCCCTAGTCCTGTTGGCCATATGATTCCTGATATAGGCCAGGATGCCTTTGGTCTTCTTGGCCACCGGGAAACACTGCTGGCTCATGTTCAGCTGGCTGTCAACCAACATCCCCAGTTTTTTTCACACTGGACCACTTTCCAACCACTCTGACCCCAGCCTGTAGTTTTTGCCTTTGTGAGGTGGACCATTCTGATCTTGGAGTCTGATCAACAACATTCTTCCCCTGGAAGTTCAATTATATTTCTCTACATCTGACACTGCTGCAATTCCTTGAACCTGTTTGAAGAGAACCACTAAGCAGCCACTTTTCTGCTTTTGAAGTTTCTGTGATATGATTAAGTGGCATGTTGATAGCATAGAGAGGATAGGATTCACCCCGAATGAGACACAGAATTTGACAACAAAGCTGCAGAGCGTGTAAGTGCATTGGCTCAACCTAGCAGACATCACCAGCTTGTTTATGAGACAGAAAAGCAAGTGATGGGGGTAGCCAGGGAAGAGTGGGGGAGGAGTCTGACCCTGCAATCTGGAAAGATCACTGTATACACAGGCTTTCAGCTCTGTACTAACTGATGATGATGCAAAAGAAACAACTTGGTTCTACCCACAGTGTCAGCAGAAGTACGCTGACATCACACCTGGTACATTTGAATCTATACTCTCATCAGGTATCTTTCAATCACACCTGAAGGTAACTAAAACAACAAGAAAACTGATTCCATCTGATCAGTAAGGAAAAAAAAAGTTATAAAAAGTGCTGCTTTGGTGCAAAGTTCTTTTTGTTAGTACTTGAGCAGAGATTTACTTGGAAAATATATCTGAGTGTAGAAGTTGTTCAACAAATAGAAAATTATCAAATTATCACCATTGACAGTGAGGAAAAAGGAATTAGCTTGATCTTCAGATTAGACTGATCATACAAGACTGGTCATAAGAATCTCTTATTGCTGAATCTCTGCGAGCTTTACTTCGTGAGTGTCACAAATCTGCAGAAACAACCTGCCCCCCAGTGTGCATTTAATCTATTTAAATAAATAAATAATACATGGAGAATATTTATTTACATTTATATATATGAAAACAATAGAACATAATTTCCTACCATGGAATTATTTATAAATGCTTTACCTAATCTAACTAGGGTTAAGAAGCAAAAATATGGAAATTTTCCATTTAAAAGCTTGAAATAACTCACTTCAGACATTCAGTTTCATAATATTTGGTGGTGGGATTTTACAGTCTTATATTTAAAATATTTTTCACACTTGAAAATGGTATTTTGTCTTGAAAATCTAAAAAGCAAAACAAAACCCAAAATCAGCCAAAAACCCCTAAGTCACAACCTACTTGTTTGAAAATGCTTATATTTGTTTTCCAAGTGGGCAATAAACGTATTGCTAACAGAGGGCCAAAAAGTCTTTAGATGACCTGGTGCTTAGTTACTAAAGGGAGGGAAAGCCCTTTGAGAAATCAGTGGCTTAAATTACAATTTCAGGAACACAAAAAGATATTTTCAAGTTGTAGGAAGGTGAAGTTATAATAGCAGATTATCTACAATTGGTAGATCCAAGAGATCTGTCATGGAAATCCAGATAGGCAAACCTTTAATGTTGCTCTTCGACCAATGCAACACAGATAATAGGAAGCTTGCATGACATCTCTGCAATCTCCTGTACAGCTAAGAGTTGTCCCAAAATTAATGTAATCCCTTTGTTTAGCACATATTTCCTTGTTTCATATGTAAAGAATATTTAGGTGCAACATACATAAAACAAAATACCTACTGTGATAATTCTGAGCAACTGAAGAACACAGTTGTTATATACATTTTTAGAGATATGAAATTTTTCATAATGGCTAATTAGACACAAATAATTGCAATAGTAAAATTAAAAAAAAAAAGTTATGTGAATGAATTTTTGAAAATTCCGTGTAAAGCAAAGCATATTTTCTGATATTATCTGGAATCCCTTCTTGCACTCTTGCCCAGAATTAGAATTATCCCTCTTCTGGATTAAAGATGCATTGGTGGATTAGTCTATCACTGATGACAACATAATATATCCTTCCCAGAGGCTTAAACTGAAAAGAGGTCTGTTAACTACAGACTATATTAAAACAACAGAAAAAAAAAATGGAAATAACAACAACAACAAAAAACCCCAACCCCCCTTTGACACAAAGCAGTATTTTAACATTTAAATATCACCATGTGTGAGGTCAAAGCAGTTTGTGAAACATAACCTCAGGTTCAGTGCCGTGTATCAGTCCTATTCCTTTCACAGACTGTATCACTTGTAAAACTAGTGAGACACCGGACTGATTCCTGCAAGGATTAGCCATTGGTATTACTTTTAGATTAAGCCACCTTAAAAACCTCAGGAATACCAACCCATGGGCGATCTAAATAAAAAATAAATTGGTTTTAATTCTTCCATGTGATTCTTGGATATCTTTACACATTCTGTGAAATTGTACTTCTTTATTTGATTTTTTTGTCAGTTAAAGAAGTATTAATTTTATATTTAAATTTAGCATTTGCAAAGCAGCAAAGGAGATGAGTTACATCTAGAGAATTTAGATTGAGTTATGATGTGGAGTGATACACAGAACTTTGTTTCGCATAGTATTAAGTTGACTCATTGCTTTACTCTAACATTCTAAAGGAGCTATTAAGTTATTCTGTAAATTAAGAGACATACTACCAGAATTCCATAGAATATCACCATCCTCCAAAATTTTATTAGAGGTAAGACTGCGTAGTTCATAAAACATCTTCCCTTGTGAACTTCTGGGAATATGTCACATGCCAATAATCATACTATGACAACTTCTTGAATACACCTGTTTAATATTTCAGCCAAATTCTGAAACACTAACTGAAACCAAAAACCTTCACTGCCTGTAAAAAAAAATAATGTGCTGTATTTTCTAGTGAACTTAAACACCTAATTACATTCTTTTTCAATTACATCCCAGGAAAAAAGTAGATGAGTTGTTAGCATTAAATTTCAGTGTAAGACACTGGGGTCTGTCTCTTGGTTGAGAAGAGATCATTCCATTTTATTTCACAAAGCTCAGTAAAATCATTAGCTTAAAAAGGTAGCTCCACTTGAGAATAGAATTCAGCTAAGTAATAAACTTTCTACCATACTTGTCTGTTGGTGTCACTGAGAAGACAGGGTTTAGACGTTTTTCTAGTGTTTCATTTAATAAAAGAGACCAGCATGTCATCATTAATGTTAATTGCTAAATTGGATCTTTGAAGAACAGTATAGAATTCATGAAGCATTTATGTGTACAGCTTACAGGCTGTGTGTTCCTACCGTTTGAAAGGAAGCCATTGTAAAGGGGGAGGGTCCTGGGCACAAAGAATGGAAGAACTACTTTTCTGGAAAATGACGGTATCAGCTACAAAACTCTTATTAGAGTTGCATGCTTCAATATTTAATAAATAATACACATACACTTTGTAGAAAGAAAAGGGTGGAGGATGGGGGGAAAGGACTTTGAGTTCTGTAGTCAAAGGAATTTAAAGGTACATCTAAGTAGTCTTAAGAGAGATTGCTTTATAGCGAAGTATCAGTTACATACAGCCCTGGATCATAATTATCTGTGCATCCTCAGACTAGCAGAACAGTTATAATGGAGTGCTTCTCTGCAATTGACCCCAGTGACTGTATCATTTTCTGGACGTTTTACAATTTATTGGTTCAGTAATCACAGTTCAGTTGTCTTAATCCCACAGTAATCAAACCATCGAAGAAATGCCAATAGGTACATAAGCAAGAAGATACCAATAGAAGATGGCAATATTTTCAGTCAAGAAACAAGCCAAGAGAAGCTCAAATCTGAGTTTAGTTTTCCTCCACTATGTATGCCTGCGTTTTTTAAAAGGGAACAGGAAGGGAAGGGATCTCATTTTGGCCCAAATCCAGTATCTCCCCGCTCTTTTTTCTTGCTTTAATAAAAGTGAGCCCCGACAAAGAAGAAAAAAACTCAAGATACAGGCGATTCCAAGCCCTCGGCCGGAGGGGGAGCACGCCAGCCCCGCACGGGAAGGCAGCGCCTTGCCGGGGGAGCCGCGGGAGGAGCCGTGTGCGGGGATGGAGCGGGGAGATTGAGCGGAGCGCCGGGACCTGCCCGGGGCCGGTCCCTGTCCATGGTCCTGCAGCTGGGAGGGGCCCTGCTCGGCTCCTGCGTCCCTCCACTACCGCCCTGCAACAGCTGCTGCCGTGCCTGAGCCCGATTTACAGCAATTTGGCTTTGAGGGAGATTTAATGTCGGGGCTGGGGGTAATAAAAAAAAAATCTCCAATAAACCCCAACAAACCAAAAAAACAAACCTAAAAGACGCCAAAACCTCCTGCTAAAGCCCCGCCGAGGCTCTGAGAGTACCTTTCCATCGCGGTCTCCCGGCTGCCCGGGGTGCTGAGGAAGCCCCAGCCCAGCGCACAACTTTCCTACAGGGGTCCTGGCTCCGGCACCCTCGGAGCCTCCGCACAGGGGGTCGGGGGGCAGAGAGGACCTGGCACTCTTCTCACCTGCAAAGCTATGGAGAAGCCAAGCAGGAGAGGCTGGGAGCTCTCGCCTCCCTCTCCTCAGTGCCGGCTTCTGGTACCAAGGAAACCCCCGGTCGGCGCAGGGGAGGGAAGAGGAGCCTCCCACCATACGCACAGTGTCCCCCCCGCATCCCCTTCTCCGGAGCCCCAGCCCGGACTCACGTGTGCCGTCAAACCGGGTGGCGATGGTGTCGAGGAAGGTGTTCTGAGGTGCCAGTAATCCTTTCATAACCGGCATTTTTCCAGCGCGGTGCGAGGTTCCCCATCAAAGTTTGTCTACGAGGGTGATTCGAGAAGAAAGTGCAGAGGGCGCCCGGGGAAAGGTAGGGAGGGAGGGGCGGAGGGATAAGGGAGGGGGGGAGGAGGAGGAGGATGGGGATGCCACCGCGCCGCCTCCGGCGCCGGGAGCCCCCCTTTCGTCAGCCCCGGCACCGCGCAGCGCGCCCGCCCCCGCCGGGTGTCGAGCGGGGTACGCACAGGTGCGGGACACGAACAGGTGCGGGGCGAGCCCCCGGCCAGCAGCGTCCGCACCCCCTCCAAAGGGGGACCACGGTGAGGAGAGGCTGTGAGGGGGAACGAGCTAGAGAAGAGCGGGCAAGAAGGCACCTTTATCCACCTGTGACCGGAGCCGGGTGGGGCGGGGCAGGGCAGCGCAGCGCGGCACTGGCGACCACCCCCTGACCCGGACAGGTTTCGGCTCCAGCACGTGAGAAGTTAGCTCACATGGACCCTGTTTTACGAGTAACAGTATTGTAGGGTGAAGAATGGGCTCTTACATTGCTGAAAGGAGAAACACCCTTGAAAAATAACAAGTGCCTCTGTAGGTTCTCAGTGCAGAGCAAGACTAAAACATGGATAATGCTCCATCAAGTGTGTGGTTTCAGGCGTTACTCATATTTTGAGGCTATTTCATTTATTAAAGGGATAGGCATTTTGTTGTCACTGTGAGAATTTCTTTCAAAATTCTTCCCTGAAAAATTTCTGAAATATTTTTTTTTCTGCCAGCCAAAAAGAGACCTGAGGCTGGTACTGTGGCTCTTCAAATGCTGCCAGATAACTCTCCATAGTAGTCATTTCACTTACTGTAACAGCAATGGCAAAACAACTCCATGTTTTTTCAGGACTAAAACACACTAGAGAAAAGAAGTAGGAGTACACTCCCTAATCTACTAAGTCACTGTGTAGAGGAAGCCTGTTGAACTCTTGCTACTTTATTTGTATTTTTTTTGTTTTTCCCATTTATTTCAGGTTCTCTTTTTCTCCAAACAGTTAGAGGACTTTGATTCACGCTTTTTAGCATAAGCAGCCCAAAGAGATGTTCCAGAAGTGATAAAAAGGGTCTTTCTTCATAAAACATAATTGAAAGTAAAAAGACCCAGAACCTCAGAAAATCTTGATGCATAGGGTTTATAGCACAATATAAAGTCTACTCGTGGTAACCCTACCTTGGCTCTGAAGAATGCAGCAGTATTTTGCTGAGATCATGAAATCTTTCCAATTGTCCTTGTACTAGAAGCCTGTACAAACTAGTTGATATAGAGTTGCCAGCTTAGTTTTCAGAAGTAGCATGCAAAAAGAGAGACTGCCTCACAGTACTTTGGAAGTCTCAAAGATCTCACTGTACTATCAGTTTCTTAGCTATCTGATAAACTTCAAATTCCTGTGAGTCTTGTCCTTAAAGTGTAAAATACTGAATACCAGAAATTTTTAATTTTCTGTAATTATTATTCTCACATCTTCTACTTCAATATAAGCAGAGTCACAAAATTAATTTCTCTTGATAGTTTTCCATTTACTTTCACTGGCTAGTTGAGTTTGATGGTACAGCATGTACCTACCTGTGAAATAAAGAAAATCCTGTTCCAATACCTGGAAAGCCCACAAGAGCATGATCAGATTTTCAATTCTGACAAAGTGCTCAGCAACAGAGGTTGTTAAGGTAAATCCAAACCTCTGAAATCTAACAAGGGACCTACCTATGTTATAGCCTGTGTGCTGTGGTAGTGTTTTAGCAGGCATTCTTGTCCATGGCCTGCCTAAACACCATTTAAGCCGGGATACTTGAAGGGGAAAGGAATTTATTCTTAATCCTACTACAGGCAGTCAGGAGACAGTAACACTTACATACATTTTAAAATATAAATGTATTTCTCAATTTTGATTATCACAAAATGGGGAAAAGAGACTATTTTTCAGGGGTCTCAGGTTGTTATCTGATAACTCTGTAAGCCTCCAAGTGACTAAGCCTGAACTTCCTCACACACATCAAGTCTGAGCTGTAATCATACAGTTTCGAGAGTTCTATGATATAACAACTTCAGTAAGTTTAGAGCTTTATTGAGAGCTCATGGAAATTTCACAACCACCATAAGGCAGAAAATGTTTCAACAAAGCATTAGGACATAGTTTGTGCAAAAAATGCCAAACAATTATACAAACACACACCTCAGAAAGGATGGCTATGTGCCAGAGGAGCTACATTGCATATTTTGTGTTGATAATGGTGGACACAAATTACAGTTACTGAAATGTATTCACTGCTAGCCAGGAGACTGCAATAGCAATGGCAGTGAATGCTCTACCAACAATGAAATTGTTGTGCTGATGCACAAGAGAGTGGGACAATTCCAACTTCTTTAAAAGAAAACACGCTTCTTCATCTGGAAAACTTCAGGAAAGAGGAAGTTTCCTGTGCTGTACTAATACTCACAATCATGGCATACTCTTATAAATTGGTTATGGAAATAACTACATACTATGAACAATTGGCAACAATTAAGCTTCCAAGAATTATGTTTGTGTTCTACAGATCACAAAATAACCATCCCAACTTCTCTGAAGTAGAACTAATGAAACATATTACAAAAATGATGCACATGAAAAGCCTCAGACTACAGAAGAAGAGAAACTGAAGCAGAGTTTCCTATTTTGCACTTGTATTTAGCATAGTCTACAACCTTTCACTCATTAGAGTAATCCTCCTTAATAGAGAATGGTACTTAACTTCAGAGAGTTAGCTGCAAAACACAGAAGCTTAAAGTTGTTCAAAGCAGACAAATTTAGCAGGTTGAAATTTCAGTGACCTAAGAAGTAGTTCAGAAAAGCAGAGAAAAAAGCTGAGACTACATAAAAGGGAGGTGAAGGAGAAGCTAACATGAGACTGAATAGTCACAAACTGATTTTAATTTTATTTTTTTTAACATTTAAGGGAAAGTAGAATACAAAAATACAAACAAAGGTGATTTTTTCTTGTTTCAGAAAATCAGCTTTCAGCTTCACTATATTAATTCTGAATATCTGAGATATTGAGACACTGTCTCTAATATATTACATATTTTTGCTGGCGAGGACAGATAAGCAAGACTTGAGAACTAACTTTGATTTTTGTGTATAAATCTATGTCCAATTAAAGTAAGTAGCCCACTCCCTGTATTCCTGTCTTTGTTATCTGTAGAGTATTTTGCTGAATTCAAAATAAAAGTATATATAAAAAAGTACATATAAAAGTTATAGAAAGACAGTCCCAGAGCTAAGAAACTAAGTACTACTTGCACCGCTGCTACTCTTCAGGTTGTCATTAGCATCCAGATATTGCAAATGAAATTTAGTCAGGGGGTTACAATTTAGACTAGAAGTACTATCTAAGAAAATGAGGTTTGTTACTTCAAATAATTCAACAATACATAAAATATAATCTCCCTACTTATTCACAGCTACTTGGGCATTCAACATAGCACATTACATTGTGAGGTACTGTGTAATCTTTTTAGATATTGCTTGTTACTCAGAAATGAGGGCATGAGCAGTTTTGCACAGCACATATGCAAGGAACAGCATCTTGTAGCATTTTTGGTCATAATTGTACACTTTCTTTTCTTCATTTATAATTTAACCAGAAGAATGTATTCCAAAGTTCACTATTAATATTCCACAGTACTATGAATCACCTCACAAAATAAAAGTTAGGAGTTGCTTATTGTTTTTCTGACATAACCACTTGACCTCAACTTACTTGCTACGATTATGCAAATGAAAATAGATAGTGAAAATCAAATTAACAAGGACTACCTGCAGCTTACTTTTGTGCTTGAAATTGCAACCCACTTATTAGTTTGTTAACCTTGGCATTCAATGGAAGAAAGGGAAATATGAAACAGCCTGAAAATTCTAGGAAAGGGCAGACAACGGCAACCTGCTGCTCACCTGCCATGAACAGGCTAATTTAGCCTGAAGTGGTGTGTGTTAAGAGCATTATCCTAATAAATGATCATTAGCTTGAAGAAATGCTGGCCTTCACCTTTTGTTGCGCATAAGCCAACACAGACTTTTCAAGAACAGAGTTGCATAATTGAAGCTCTGCAAGCAAGGAACAGTTTGGGTGGCAGTTTAAAAGCAAACCTAGCACCTCTGGCTCAGGAGAAGACTAAGTTCCTATAACCTGCAAAAGGTTGAAAACAAGCAGAAGAATCCATACATGGTAATGTCTTGAATGAAGCTAAGGATTCAAACCTCATATTTCCCCTGTTACTGGCAAACATCCATGAAACATTTTGGCAAGAGACTCATTTTTCTTTAGTGCTGGTGTAAAAGGATTCAAGCTTATCAGTATCATGTCACAGACACGACATTCACTAATGTACTGAAAATTTGGTGTGATAGATTCACAAGGTTCTAACTGTACTGATAGGTTCTAACTGTACATCATATTAGGTTGCAATTTATGTTTTTGCTTCCATTAAAATATATACAAAGTCACACATCAGGTTTCATTTCATTAGACATATTGCTCAACTATTTAGAATAACAATCTATATGATATTTGTTTTTGTATAGTTAGAAAGCTCTTAATGTATCAGACTCAGGTTTCCTATGTGCATCAGATTTACAAAAAGAGCAGGTGCTCTTGTCTTCTGTAAAGCAGAAAGTAAATTAATACCTGAAGATAGCTCAGTTGTCTTACAAAAAAATTAGTCAATGGTGAATAGACTTTATCAGATCTCAAAATTAATAGGGTTATAAAATTTCTATTTCTGTCCCCACTTTCCTATTCAGAAAAGCAGAATCACACTTTTCACTTCAAAGGATTGTGTGGATACTGCTAATGTTTGTCTAACAACAAAATTTTGCAAAAACATCTGATAAAGTTAGAAGTAAATTAGCAGTTCTCAGTCAAGAGATGTTTGGATAATCTTCAGATAGTTATTGAAGCACATTTCAAACAATGAGGAATTAAAAAGACACAGAATTTTTCTAACATTAATTGAGCACCATCATGTGGGGAAAAAATACTCATTGTTTATAGGAAAAAATACTGCTAAAAAGATAAATGTACCTCTCTGCACAGAATGAGCATCCAAAGCTGAATAAAAAATATTTAGTTTGAGTCGATTTTGGTTTCCATCAGAAAACAAAACCAAAAAACCCAGCAAACTATCCAAACCCTTCAAAAACAATACTACTAATAAAAATAGTAGTATTAAATAAAAAAAATGAAACAAAAACTCATGCTACACTTCTGGAGAGGGACATTATGGTTAACTAAATGGGAACAGAAGTTTTCTTTGTAAAATCTATGTAATAAAATAAAGATAAAAAGAAAGTTGGAATCAGAAGAGACCAAAGCATTGTAAAGGCTTATTTTGTATTTCCTGGATATGAAAGACATTGCTAGCTTGTTTACCTCACTGTGGCATTGGAGTGATAAAGGATTTTGCAGTTTATTCTAAAGCTCAAAAAAAGTTGCTGGTTCAGTTCACCTGGTAATGAGGAGTGTTATTTTGGTTCCCAATTCTTTCCTTTGAATACTCAGTGAATACAAATGTAGCTGTTGAGAATATTCTTTATAGTAATGTCAGAACTTCACTTGTTTATGAGCTGGAGATTAAAATTATTTCATTATAAAAAGTAATCCATTACCATTTTCCTGCTTGAATTCAAAGAGTACCTGATCAGAATTCTTTGCAAGTTAAGATTGTGCTCAGTGAAGGCAAAGGAGGACTCAGTCTAAAAGATTAAGAGGTGATACTGATTGTATAAGAGACATAGTAGGATGCTTGCAATAGAGAATAATCACAAGCACAGCCTTAGATATGGGATTTGCTCTTAAGCCTTAAATATGATCTTCCTACATGCAGATGTAAAAAGTGATTCCTCCCACAGATCCACTGTAGCTAATTAGAAATTATGCTGCCATGTTTCCACACAGATATCCCTGAATGCTGGGAAAGAGTCATCTAAATTTTATGATCACTTTCTAAACTCACTATTAAAATGCAGCTTCAAAGATAATACAAATTCTTTCTTAATTACATCTATTTTAAAATCATTAAGTGAAAAATCATTTATTGTCTTCTTTACCTGATATTTTTGAGCACAATTTATGTAGTGCTGAAGCTTCTTCAATATCACGAAAATAACTCACATGACAGCCATATTTTTCATGACTTGCACCAGTGCAATAAAGAGCACGATGAGACACACCAGCTGGTTTGACTTTATTAATATTTCTGATTTGCAAAACACCAAAGGTAAGGTTGAAAGAATTAAACAGTACAGCTATGCTGGTCCCTAGCAGTGTTGTGTTGCTGATTTGAATTAAGATTTTGGTGACTATTCGTGAAATGACAAGAGACCAGTAAGTGACAGGAACATTGTTTTTAATAAATCACTGCAAGTCATGAAAGGCTAGCAAGACACAGAAAACTCAAAAGGAAACAGAATAGCATCTCACTAGATGTCATCTTCAGTTTTGTTTTCAGTACAATTGCTTTGACAAAGGTTTCATTAATAAAACGCTTGGGTGGCATTCCTGGGTTATGTTTCCCCTTTTCTCTTGGATTTTACCGCATTTTAAGAAGTGAAAATCTTGTATTTAAATATAAGATTAATAGCTAAAACATGTCAGATTACATTCAGAAATTCCAGGCTCATAATATACAAGTATTTCTATTACTTCATAGCATAAAGACACAGAATTTAGTGCTATGATCTGTGTATTTTTAATATACATGTAAATTAATAAATAAATTAGTCCTGACATAATTTTTCTACCAAAAACATGCCACTAGAGAGACATAGGTACAAATTCCTTGCTGTTTAGGGATTTTGATGATAAATATGGATACTTCCCAATTATATAGCTTGTTTTGTGTGTGAAGTTAACAGTAAAAGCACATCTCAAAGCTGCAACTGACACGCTTCACAGAAGTGAAGTTCTGACTTCAAGTATTGCTGTTAAGTTTTGCTTTAGGAAGGTCCCAATAGGGAAATTTCAGGTTCTCCCCATTATGAAGGTATGATTAGTGCATTTTGTAGTACCTTTCATAACATCTAAACAATCTGTGTTTTTGAATTTAATTCTTTTAGCATTATTTTACATAGTAGGGATTCAGGGTTCGTACTTACGGCAAGTCAAATGTACCTCCTACTTCAGCAGACACTGTGCATTATCTTAATGGTCATATACTTTAAAGGTATCCTAAGATGTTTAATCTTTGCCATAGAAAACTGTAAATAGAATGCTCAAAATTATGATGGAATACAGACATCAAAAAGTGTGTCTGATGTATGACTAAAATGTCATAAATAGTGGCTTAGAACACTTCCATAAACTGACAGAAGATAATGCTTTTTTACTCTAAAACACACTACCTTAGTTCCAAAATACCTGTCCATAAAACATAAATATACTTAAAACAAAAAAAAAGACAATTTATTAGCAGATGTGCAGACTCAGCAAGAATAAATACTTTGCTAAGAGTTAGGTGAGGCAATAAACTTTTCAGTCCACTGAGTGTAATATCTTGTTTCCTAATTGCATAAGAGTGAAAAGGACAAGATAAAAAGAAAAGAGTACTAATTTAAAAATATTTAAAGTGAGTTAGACTTATTTCAAAAATCCTTGTATCAACTAGAAGAGATAAAATTGCTAAAGATATCGTGATACATATATCCTTTCTGAAAGATGAGAAAACAAATAAGAGTAATTTTCCACAGTTTTTAGATAAAACTTTTTTAAATTACAGTTCAGATTACATAACTTCTTCATTATACCAATGATCACTGTATTTTTATTTCCCGCTTAAGTCAATTAAATGAGAGTTTAAAAATAAATTAAAAAAAACCCACAACAACAAAACAAAACCCACATGAAACCCTTTGACATACAGTACATCTTATTTCTACATTACAAATTCTTCAGAAGACAACAGATCAACTGCAAGCAATTAAAAAACAAGAGTCTAACTTGATCCATCATCAAGGGTATAACAGATCAGCCTTAATACTGATTGGTTTGCTTTTTAATCTTCTCTAACTCATCAACTTCTTTTCCATCTTAATAAGAGTTTCATTAGTTGCTCTTCTCATGAGGCCATTTTACAAAAAACAGTAAAGATACTTCAGTAGTCATATGTAATGCTTTTCTACCTAGAAGATACTCGGTATCTTTACAAATAAACTAAGCAAACTACCCTGTTTTCATCTTTATTAGAAAAGTGCTCACCTGACTCTCTTCTTTTGGACAGATTTTCATAAACGTGTCTTCACTGAATGCGTACTTTGAGTTAGACATTTGTGAAGTGGAACACTGCAAAGGGATAGGGAGAGAAAAGGAATGCTGAAGGAAAAAACTTCACTGTTAGTTTGAAGAAAAAGAACCACACTCAATGAGTAAGGCATGATTGGCAAAGAAATCCTGTATAGATAGACAGAAGAGGAAACATCTGACAGGTGAAAGTTACCATGTTCACCACAGGAATAAGCTTTAAACTAAAATCTGTTGTGCAACACATGTGACATCAGGCAAAATGATGTTGAAGTAGGAGGAGATGATATCTATGGAGAGAAGAGCGGGCAGCACACCAGGCCTAAGGGAGTGTATAGCAAGAGACTCAGGCAATGCTTAGCTGTGCAGAGGCAAAAAAACCCAAAAAACAAAAAAAAAAACCCACAACCAAGAAACAAACAAAACAACAAAAAAACCCCACCCAACCAAAATAAAAACCAGCAGTATTTTTGTCTGTCTGTAACTGAAACACTTGTGAGAATACAGAATTCAGGATTAAGGTGAGTTTCATTCTGGAATCATATCCATCTTATTTTTGTGGATTCTCCTCCCAGCTAACTCCCAACAGGGCAGAAGCAGGAGGTTATTTTCAGACTTTGAAGAAATGAATCTTAAATTCCAGTCAGCTCCAAAATACACTGCATTAGTCCACATGACACTTTGAAATGGGTGAATTCTTGGTTTTATTCAGATTTTGACCTTTTCCATTTTCTTTCAGTATTTTAAAGAATTTGGGATTTCGGGTATGTCAATCCTCTGTTCACTTACCTTCTATATAGAACTTTTTTTTTTACTTTTATATATTCCATCTATAAGTAGTGCTCTGATCCCACAATGGATTGAAACAATTGGGTATGCAAAGTTTTCTGCATAGGAAAATAAGTGTAACATAATAGCTAAGTGTAAAAATTAGACTGAGGATCATGTTATAGGATTAGGGCAAATATACATGCAATGGACTTTGTGGGAAATGACCAGCCTTGCAGCCTCAGAGTCCTATTTATAGTATAATCTACTCCCTATCAGGTTGAATTAATATTCTTATCCTTTTTGCATATACTAGTTGGCATATTCTTAGCACAATTTTCAAGACTAATCTTTTACCTAGGATGGCATTTGCTGTTACACTGCAGTTTAAAACTCAGTGCAGAATTTGTGTCAGCACTTTTTGTCCCATGAAGAGCTGAAATTAAAGTATTAAAGCATAGATAATGCAGCTATTGTCCCCAAGAATCCTCACAGCTTCTTCCAGTCTCATAATAGATGATGACACTAAAATCCATGGACACTTCATAAGTATTTTTTGATATTTCTCAGCCATGGAAAAGGTTTTCCTGCTCTATTCTTCTGAAACAATATTATTTTCCAAGAACTGGCATCTTATTCTTCTTGGACTAAAAACCTTTTCAGACTAAGGTTTGA
This sequence comes from Campylorhamphus procurvoides, assembly GCA_013396655.1. Classification (NCBI taxonomy): domain Eukaryota; kingdom Metazoa; phylum Chordata; class Aves; order Passeriformes; family Dendrocolaptidae; genus Campylorhamphus; species Campylorhamphus procurvoides. The sequence goes on from WBMV01005495.1 coordinate 940,921, forward strand.
GCTAAATGAATTTGTTTCACACTAAGGGACAGAAACCTGTGAATACCTTCATATATTTGATCTAGTGTCAAACAGCAGAGGTGAGAATCATTCTATCTATAGCAATGTAGTAGGATCAAACAATATGAAATCAGGATGAGCTGAAATATACAGCTTGAAAGTAAAGATTTGATCAAGCATTCATTTTCCTAACTTTTAGTATAATTTTTCTAGTTAAGTTGGTCTACTAGGTTACCCATAGGAAACAGCAACCAAAAGCCTTACAAAAATAAGCATCACAACTTTACTCAAGTGAACCAAGAAATATATTGACATTATGAGTAGGTTTTTTTATATACTCCAAATATCTGATCACCTGTCAGAACACGAGCATCAACAATTAAGGGCTAGGTATTTTGAATCTTTATCATTCAACTGGTTTGAAGCCATATATACCTGTAAACATCTAGGTGCAGTTTATGATGTGTATTTTATCTGAATGGTATTAGCTCACAATTTTCCTAAGTAAATTTAATATTACCAAAATATACTTTCCAAATAAACTTCCAGGTTCCTGTAATCCAAAATCTGTTTTTTCATTAGAAATTTAGGTCAGATATTTATTAGACAGGTTAGCAAACACATATTATCTATGCTCTGGAAATATATTCTTATAGCTAGAACATTATAGAGCTTACTGGCCTGGGGAAAGAATAATTACTCTCAATAATTTTAGTTTGTTATATTCTTTTAACAATTGAGAGAAGCATTTCATATTTTCTCCCCTAAATTCAAAATGTATAGTTTTGGTTTATATTTTATGATAAAATATATGGAAGATGAACACTTGGAGAACTTGTAAAAAAACCAAACTGTGTTTCATAACTATTGCAGAAACTAGGTTCTAGAAGATGTGTTTCAGTTACAAGAATAAAGGAATTATTATAAAAAACAGTAAGTGAATAGTCCATGAAAATGCATGCTGAAAAATCCAAGGATTGCAGTGATACAGCATCTGGTAAACAAGAAAAACAAGCATTTGGCAGTCAACAGGCCAAAGCTGGTTATTAGACAAGTAAAATGAGAGTAGTATTGGCTTATTCTATAATTTTTGCTTAATCCCCATTGTGGCAGCTGAGGCTCATTTTCTTACTGGGAACACAAGACCCCATGAACTGCCAGCACTCACACACTCCGAAGTCACAGCTCTAACAGTGGGAGATCTTGCTGTCTAAATTCTCATCTTCACAAATCCCTTTGTGGAGACCTGTTCAGCCTTTTCATATGAACCTAAGATCAAATGCATACTTTGGGATAAAACAAAAGAGCTCACCTATTTCTGACAAGACCTAAGAATGAAAGGCCCAATAAGATCTCCAAGATAGGGCAGAGACACAATTTTTGGAACAAATATCACCCGAGAGTACCTTCTTGTGACCAAGTTACTTGTATAAAGAAATTCAGCAAAAAGTAATGCTTCCTCCTCCTTGTCCCCATTCTAGCTACATTTTCCTTTCCTTCTCTATGCCTCCATTTTTTCTTAAAAGTCTAAATTGTCATCAAGACCTGCCTACCTGACAGCAGAATGAATTCTGTCGTCTTTGGTAAGACAGCTAGGCAAAGTTATTGAATTGACACTGTGGTTCTCAGATTTATTGTAACAACTTTTGACTAATCCTCTTGTTCTTCACAAACATTTAATTTCAAAACACTGAATGCCTCTTCCAAATTCAGGATATTTGTATACTTGAGTACACTTCAAAACTTTGGAATGAATATTCTACATTTCCCATAAATGCTAAATATTGTTGTCCTTCTCTTGTAAGTCTGTCTCATTCAACTTCATATACTAACAAGCCCATTCTAACAGCTCTGATATTTGGACCTCTTATCCTACCTGAAGCGGAACAAAATGTAAGACTGCATTTGTACTTTCACATCCTTTAAACCAAAACAGGGACCACCATGACATTTCATATTAAGCGCTACTTTCTTATTTTCTTACTCTGAAGAAGACATGCAAAAATTTTTGCAGTTTACTTTGCTAACCTTTGGACTATTTGTATCTTTACTGAAGTATTTAGTGACTAATAGGAGAATTATAGAAGCAAATGTCCTTTTAGCACTGTTTATTGACTAAAATACAGTGCAAGAATCTGCTTCAGCCTCTTCATTTAAGTTCAGGTAAAACATTGAGTTCAAGGCACTACCAGCTAAAGGTCAAATTTACAAAGGCTTTTAGGTACTTAAAGAAGGTAGGAAAGGTACGGGATTTTCAGAAATGTTTAATTGCTTTGTGTAGCTTTGCCTCATGGAGATCACATCAGGTTTTTTTTTCTGTAAATCCCAATGGACACATGAGAAGGTGCTCTCACTTTCTCCTTGCCTGTGCATGAAGGAAATTATTTACAGGCACCAGGACTCCCACTCTCTTTCTCCTGGATCTTAATATCTCCCCAGTTCCCCCATATAATCATTCCCTCACCTTTGTTTACCCAGCCCATTTTGGCAAAGATGACTGAGGTGGTCTGCTCCCAGGAGCACCATACAGGGCAAGTCTGAACAAGTCATCAGGCAGCAGAGATAAGTGTTTAGGGCAGAAACCTCTTCAGCCATGCAGCAGCAACAGCTGAAAAGGGGATGCCGTCCGACCCTTAACACTTTGGAAGCCTGGCCCAAGTCATGTGTGGTCTGGGCCTTTATTCTCCAGCATAACAGTGTCACTAAAAGAGCAGCCTCAACATAAATAGCACCTGAAGCAATTTTAAATGAGAATAAAAGAAGCATGTAAAAGATTCTGGAAAGAATTAACTTAAAAAATATGCTTTGAAATATTAATTTGAACCAACTGCTTCCTTAGGTGAAAATGTAAGCTAATGATCTGCTGATATCAATTTCATCTTTCATAAAGTTTTAGGTTATGCAAATGTGGTACAAGAAGTTGGAAATTAGCTTCACAGACATATGTGCCTCCATTTCTGTGGCTTAATTGGGCAATACACCACTCTGAATCTTACAACTAACAGAAATTTATTCAAATTAATATTTTTACTGACTACAGTTTGAATTGCAGGAAGGTAGCTTGTATAAGCCTATTGTGTTCCGAACACTTCAATGTAGTAATATACATGGCTGTTGCAAGGATTCTGAAAACAGCTACTGCTGAAATAAATGCATGCTTTTTTCTAAGCTTACTTTTCTAAAAGGAACTTGGAATCAATGCTCTAGTACTATAAGTACAAGCTTATCTTCTCCAGAGCTGATCCAGCAAAACATTTAAAACATATATAGGACTGGTAATATGCTTAACATTAAGCTCTGATTTAGTGAAATACTTTTAGCACTTGGGCCAGTGTATTTTGTAAGATAAGCATACCAAAGTTTTAAGCTCTCAACTTGCATTTTTCCAGGACTGTGGTCAATGTTTGCCTCCAGGCACAGGATGACCTGGTTACTTATATGTTTGAAAGCTCATAAATAGACAAAAAGTCTAGGTCTCTGCTGGTGTAATTGCACTGATGACACCGGAGATACAATACAGCTTCCAGCCATTGGCTTTAAACATTGTACAATGTACACATTTTGTATGTTCCAAATGAATCTAGTGCTGTCACTGCAGGTGTCATGGACTCAGATCAGATGAACATTTAAAAGGTTTAAGTGGGCATTCAGAGCCAGTACTAAAACCTAAAAATAAACAAATCAATCAATAAATAGCTACATGGGTTTGGTAAATCCATTAACTTGGCTGTAGTTGATCTGGCTTTAAAAACTACATGGAATTACCTTTTTTTTTTTTTTTTTTAGTGAAGAAGGATCTGTTTTTCTTACCAGTTTTATTTAGATGCTGTTAACCAAGCAATTCATTCTATTTCCTTAGAAACTTGAGAAAATTATTTCAGCAACTGTTATGTATCAGTTGAACATGGCAAAAGATAAACACAACGCTTCCAACTATGGTCTGAAAATAAAACTGACATTCATTTTTTTTTTCCTCCCTTATGTGTTTTTTGTCTCACAGCAATTCATTCCACATTTCCTTCGTTATTATTCACACTTTTTATAAAACTTATGTATACTGAAATTCCTATGTCCCATTTCTAACTATATTTTCTCCTATTTCCTAATTATATAATGGATATAGTCAGTAATGGATATAATCAGTAAGAACAAGCATAAACAGGAAGGTATTATTTTATTTGAGGAGTACTGTTCCTATTCACCAAACACACTTATTACATTAGCAAGTGCAGTATAGTGTGTAACTCAGTGTTATTGTTTGTTATTGAATGTGCAAGTGATATATTTCACCAAGACATCAGTAATGAAGCAAACTGTAGAGACAGCAATGTGCAAGATGCATATCCCCAAGACCTATCATCATATCCTTTCAGAAATATAAATACTGCTATGAAACTGTGTGCCATAAAAAATTCTTTCATAAATCTGTCTCTCTGTAGCTCAGTTTCAGGTGGTTACATAAGTATATGAATGATGTTAAGCAAATGAGTTATTATAATGAAGTTAAATACACAATTTATATCAAACTAGTATTTAAACAGTTTTTATGTCTTTGTACGTTTTCATGGAAAATTTAAAAAGGCTTAAATCTTTTACCTCTTATTAAAACAGAGCTGCTCTCATATGCAAAATCTAAGTGATCAGCTTAAAGAGAAAAGATTAGACAATAAATGAAATATTTTTTTATTGAGCACCCATGTGGGTTTGAATATTACAAAAGCTGCTTATTTGCATCACAAGGGCCAGATACACAAAAACATTTAAGCACTAAGTATTCTTCCTTTTCAGCATGATAAAATTATCATATTAGAAAGAGAATGAGCAGCTGTTAGGTAAATCTGTCCTAGCACAAATCCATACAAATAAATACATATTAAAATAAAAGAGGTACCTCACCCAGTTCATGGCACTAAGTTTCAAATGCTACTTACTCCTAGTAGTTCACACTCAAACTTGAGTGAGCCCTAGTATTTCAAAGAATACTCTTAGGGGTGCCTGAGCAATCTATACTTAAACTCTACTGAAAGGGTATTTTTATACACAAAAATCTCAGTGGGTGGGGGTAAAGGGAAGGAAGTAAGCAACCTTTTGGAGGCTACTAAATGAGCCCTGAGAACCTTTGTTGAGTCTGAAATGAGGGTGTCTTATCCAAGTCAGAGGCATATTGATGTATATTAAGACCACCAGCTTCAGTTACTGATCCAATTTCCCTGTCACCCACTTCCCCAAGACTTCTACCATTCACAATTTCCTTTTGAACTATCCATCAGTAGATGGATAGATCCATCAGAAACTCTTCTCCATTCAAACCTTTATTTTAGATTCTTTCCACCAAACACACCTGAGTTGTATTTTTTAAAAACTTGTTCCTACCTAAGCACATAATATGACACTCTGTGATATTGAATGAGATGGCTTAAGCATAGTGTGTCAATACTACCAATTAATTTCCTTCCTTTTAGTGCTTTGAATCATAACCTGAACAGCTTTTCAATCTAATTTTCAGGTTTAATTATTTTTGCTTCCCACTGGTACTGCAGACAGAACACAATGAGCATTCAGAGGGCTCTGAAACTAATCCAGATTCTAAGAAAAGCCTTTAACAATTTGATTTTGCTCATCTCTCCTGTTTTATAAAGGTCTATCTCTGTCTTGCAAAACAAATTCCAAACTAAAATTTCAACTAGGATTTTCACTATATGGTACTAGCAAGCTTCCAGTATATAATACTTCAGAACTTGTACATATTGCTGTTTACTCTAAAGAAAAAAAAAAGTCCTTCCTTGGTAATACTACACAAGTATGAGTAGAAAAGAAATTCTAGGAACTTTCCAGGCCAAGTGATAACACATACTAGCAAGCTTATGGTTCACTGTAATGTTAAAGTAGGATGCCACCTACTGCTAAATACCCTGAATTAAAAACAAGAGAAATCAACTGCTTAACAAGATAAACCAACCTGAGAGACTTGTGACTAATGTCTCATAATGTTGTTGCACTAGTCTAGTTCTCAGTAAAGAGATTCACAGCCAGCTTATAATGAAAAAAATGGTGCTCTGTGACTTCTACTGCTGGAGAAGCAAAGTTCTTTATAGTTAATTGAAAGAGATCATGCACTCCAAAGTGAAGTTTTACTTATGGAAAGTGGCAGTTCTTTGCGAAATAAAATTAGTTTTTGACTGCCAAGTTTGTTTCCCATTTCACTGAAGTTAGCAGAGAAGTCATTGGATCAAATCCCTGCAAACAGTGAGGAACTCAATTATGCTTGCTTTGATATGTAAAAGTTTGACAAAGTTTTGGGGAGGGAACGGTGGGGGGAAGGAAAAGGAAGGAAGAGATACATTGCATTTATGTATTCAGCCTGGGAGTTTACTTTAGGCTTCAAATTCACCTAGCATTGTATCTAGAGAGATACATAAATGTTTACAGTGTTCCTAACTATACCGTATTCTGTAAGTCTTTGCCTTCTCCCCTATAATCTAAGGAAAAAAGCCCAAAACAACACCAAAATAAAACAATCCATTACTACTGCAACTAGCAAACAGAGAAAAGCAGCCTAAAGCAAAACCAGCTTGAGAAGTGTTCCTGACTTGATGTTCCTTCCAACCTCTCTAGAAAAGTTTTATTCTCCTCAATTTTTGTAGTAGAATTTGTTGAGTAGCTGCTCAGTAAATCAAATCAGCAAATTCATCCAGATTCATTTGATCCAGGTTATATTGTAGCCCTGCCAATATCTTGTCAGCACTATGCAGGCCTTAAGGATCCCGACCACAAAATCTGATGGCTCAGGGATTTTTGAAGCCACCTTTGCTGCCGGAGGCAGTTCACAGTACAGTTTCTCAAAGTTCTTCTCTGCTCACAAACTGATATAAAATAGACATTTCTATCATAATTTAATTACATGTGACCTCGTCAGCCCAGGAAAGAGCTACAGCAATTGGACATTTTATATTTTTTATGCAAGGGAAGTGGTGAACAGAACACATGAATAGCACAGCCCCTCCCAACCACTTCCATTTCTGGTTCTACATGCAGCTCCTCAGTGCAGCACTTGCATTTGCCAAAGATGCTGTCTTACACAGGAAAATAATTACTGACTTAGAGGATGGAGACCCTGCATGCCCCCACCCCTTAAGGCCAGCAACAAGAAAGTACTTTGCCATTGCCTTCCACTAGTTTTAAACCCAGGTTTGTGCTACGTCTCTAACAGAAACAGACAATTTCTCTTATTTGAATTTAAAAAAAACCCACAAACAAAACAACAAAAAAACTAACAAAAACAAGCAAACCAACCAACAAAACCCCCTAACCAAACAGTGTATATTGAAAGAACGGTTGTAATCCATCTAAAAGTCCTCTCACTCACTGCAAAATTGAACTTTTTTAAGAAATGCGACAGTATGAAATTTTATTAATCCTCACAGTGCAAAAGCATAGACAGTTTGTTTTGAGTGATTAATCAAGGTATTAAGAAAAGGATGCAAAGCCCCTTTTGGGGGAAGCAAGAGATTAAATTACTGCCTTGCTGTAATAACAAGTATTTCCTAGTCATCCAACAGCTTGGGTCAGAGAATCATTTCCTCCTACATAATAAACAATCAATCTATGTCATAATGTTCCACCTATCATGTGCATTAATTACCAAGCATGCACACAAGTTCCAAAAGTGTGCAACCAATTCTGTGAAGATCCAACTGTACTGCAATGTCTAAACATACAGCAGCTTGTAAATGCAACAACGAACACTTTGAAATTATTGGCTCTCTAAGGAACCAAGATATTGTCATGATTAGTCTAGCATCTAATCACGTACCACACTAAATTCCCAATCCCTCAGGTCATTTAGAGAACCTTTTGTTTCAGTTGCATAATTGTAATAATTAAGCTTCATATTTCTGGATCTTTACAGCATTGCTTTAGCCTACAGTGGTTTCCTCCAGAGATAAAGTGGGAACACTCGTGTAATTGCATTGCTTACTCAGACCCAGCCTTTTTTGGTGTGGGATGGGGCTCTCCACACGTTTCCTCAGAATCTACCCAAAAGTGTGACTTCTGATGTGACTTATGATACCATTATAAGCACATGCATAAAGGGACCTGAAGTGACATACAGCAAAACACTATGTGAAACTGTTCAGTGAAACAACTTGATCACTCAGCTGTGTGACAGCAAGAGCTGGCTGAAAAGACAATTCTGTGAATGTGGGAGTTCCCAAAGCTCAGGGTAGGCCTGCTGTCCATCCTGTACTTCACCCAATCTCGCAGGCAGTTCTGTTAACCCAAGGAGTGAACTTTTTGAGATTACTAGGGGAAGAATTCTGAATATTGACTGTCAGATTGGAGACTTTGAGGAAGAAACCTAGTAAGAAGCTTAATCACCCAATCCTAATTAGCAATTAATATAAAATTAATAGCACTTACGACAATGAACTGATGTTCAATAAACTAATGTGTTTACTTCCAATGGGCATGAATTACAAAATCATTTCCAGCAAAGGCTTTATTTTTTCTGGAATCTGATTTTCTGAGGGAAAATCCCAAAACTTTGATGTTTTTCCTCATTACCTCAAACCCAATTTTGTCTGTCCCCTACAAAACCCTCTTCTGTTTCAGATGCAAAAATTTTAGATTTATCTAGTGATGGATGTTTTTCCTTGTCAAAATTGGGAATTCTGAACAATGAAATACTCCATTAAAAATTGTCTAAGGCTTAAAAAGAAATTTTAACATTGTTGCTCTTCAGAGGCAGAATTTTTCACTGGTATTTATATTTTGAAGGTTTAATTTATAACCCTCTTTTGAGGATGAACTCAGGATTTTTTTTTTTGAGATGGCTATTTAATAATTCCTTCACTGTTTTATTTTCTCTCACATCCACCCACCTCGTCCTTTGTTTAACATGGCTTTTCATATGTCCTATAAACAAAAAGGATGACTCCAAACCAGAAATCTGTGTTTGGATTTAACTTATAGAAACAGCATTCAAACACTCTAAGACATACTTTGACCCACTTCAGGTATAAAGTAAGGCCAAGTTAACACTCTTCGGAAGTACAACAGTGCTTGATTCTAGATCCAAGGGACAGGCATTCTAATTGGTTTCGTCATATCATATTCTTTGTACAAGTCATCTGATTAATTCAGAGGCTAATTTATTAATCAAGAACTAATAAGTCTTATTTTGGACTTTATCTGCAAAGTCAAGACAGTAACAGAAACGAATTGTTCAGCAGAGAACCAGCAAATCTAACACATATTCATGTGTCCCACTTGGAAATCCCCAGTTATAAATTACACCTCCAGACTGTTGACTTTCTATTGCACATGCCTAAAAGCTTTCCTTAGGTAAATTGTTGCAGTACATATGGTTTAAGCAGGGTTAATGGGGTTCAAGAAAAAAACAACCAACCAAAACCAAACCAAACAAAACACCAAATCAACCACATACAGATTTTTATTAAAACACTTTTGGATGTTCTTTTTAACAAGAATGAGGGCTTTCAGCATCCCCTCCCCCTTTTCTTCCCCCTTCTGTTTCACTCATTAAAGGCTGACCCCCCTCAGGATGCCGCCGGACCCAACGGGGAACATATCCCCGTCCCGGCGTGGCACGGCCGCCCCCTGGCGGCGCTCGGCCCGCACTGCGGCTCCCGGCGCTGCGCACACACACGGCACGCCCGCGGCAGCTGCTTTGTGAAAGCGCCAGGGAGGAGGGTGAAAATTCGGCCTAATTTGACCTTTTAAGCATCATTTCTACTAACTTTATCTATCAGTCGAAGTGTAGGCATTAGATTATCTTTCTCCTCCTCTTTACCACGCGAAGGATGAGGGAGTCATACTAAAGGAAAAGACTTGATTTTAAGGTAGGAGTAATGAAAAGAGTGACAAGAGAAAGATAACAAAGACTCTGTACTTTGCTGTTACACCCACCACCGGTTACTTTTGACAGAGGACGAATGATACAAATGCACTAGTGAAGTGCAATGCAACTGTAGTCCAAGGGTTTGCATGAAGTAGTATTGAGCAGGGCTTGCTTTAAATCTTTACAAGATATTGTGTAAAACTGGTATTTCACATTTTCAAAAGATAAGAATGAGAAAAGACATGGAGATAATCGGGTCTTTCATTTTTTAGAGGTGACTTAGAAACGTATAGAAAAATAAAGCCTCTTAAACTGTGAATAATGATGTGTCAGATAATTGTGTGGATGTCTGTGTGAGTATCAGAAACTAAAGCTTTGACCTCTCAGGAACAAACCTAACTCTTAGGATTTCACTCAGCAGCAATGTCCCAGTGGAAATCAGACACTAGTGGTCTAGCCCAGGGTACTGTTGCCAATACTACTTTATGAATGACATGGATGATGGGACAGAGTGCACTATCTGGAAGTTTGCAAGTGATACAACACTGGGAGGAGCAAGTGATACACCAAATAGTTGTGCTACAGTTCAGAGGGCCATCAACATGCTGGAAAAGAGGTCTGACAGAAAGAGCAGAAAGTTCAGAGAATCACAGAATCAAATAAAATAGAAAAGACCTCTGAGATCATGGAGTTAAACCTTTTACCCAATACCACCACATCTACTAGACCATGGCACTAAGTGCCACATCTGGTCTTTTCTTAAATACCTCCAGGGTTGATGACTCTATCACCTCTATGGGCAGCCCATTCCAATGCCCAGTCACTCTCTCTGTAAAGAACTTCTTAAGGTGCAGCCTCACCAGTGCCAAGTATCGGGGGAAGAATCACTTCCCTGGTCCGGCTGGCCACACTATTCCTGAAACAGGCCAGGATGCCACTGGCTTTCTTGACCACCTGGGCACACAGCTGGCTCATGTTCAGCTTCCTGTCAATCAGAACCTCCAGGGTCCTTTCTGCCTGGCTGCTCTCCAGCCTCTCTGCCCCCAGCCTGTAATGCTCCATGGGGTTGTTGTGGCCACAGTGCAGGACCTGGCACTTGCCTTGTTGAACCTCGTACTGTTGGATTCAGCCCCTCTATCCAGCCTGCCCAGGTCCCTCTGCAGAGCCCTTCTGCTTTCCACCTGGTCAACATTCTGCCCCAATTTGGTATCGTCTGCAAATTTGGTAATGGTAGATTCAATCCCTTCATATAAATCATCAATAAAGATATTAAACAGAACTGGCCTCAAGACTCATCCCTGGAGGACACCACTAGTGCCCAGCTGCCAACTAGATACAGCCCTGTTCACCACATCCTTCTGGGCCCAGTTATCCAGCCACTTCCTAACCCAGCACAGAGTGCACCTGTCCGAGCTGTGGACTGCCAGTTTTTCCAGGAGTGCGTTATGGGAAACAGTGTCAAAGGCTTTGCTGAAGTCCCCACAGACCACCTTCACAGCCTTCTCCTCATCATCCAGGCAGGTCACCTGGTCATAAAAAGAGATCAAGTTGGTCAGACAGGACCTGCCCCTTCTAAATTCATGCTGGCTGGGTCTGAACCCTTGTTCATCCTGTATGTGCCATGATCACACTCAAGATGATCATCTCCATAACCCTGCCAGGCACTGAAGTCAGGCTGACCAGCCTGTAGTTTCCCAGATCCTCCTTCTGACCCTTCTTGTGGATGGGTGTCACACTGGCCAAGACTGGGAACACTGGGAGGCATAAGAGTCCAGAGAGAACATGAAGAAGATCCTGATGAAGGAGAAGATTCTGAAAGTGAGGGAAGATGCTGGAGATGAGGGAATCTAGAAGACATGTGCCAGGGCAATGAAGGACGATACCAGGGCTGGTGACATGCAGGACTGGTGACATGCAGGACTGGTAGCTGTAAGCAGCTGCACTCTATAAACTGACAAACCTTTCTGCCTGACCCACAGGGACCTGCAGCCAACTCGCTGATGAGAAGTGGAAGTCAAGACCTAGTGACCTGGGGGAGAATGGGGAAATGAACAAGCATCCATCCAACATATTGATTTCATGTATTCCTAAACTCTTTGCATCCACAACACTGAACATAGTGTTCTGCATGAGTAAGCAGTGGCTCATAACTACATATCTCATCCAGTACCACACAGCAAGCAATATCTGTCTGGGATATTGGACGGTCTCTGGTGTCTTATGGTCATCTTTCCAATTTGATGACTACACTAAAGTAGCAAAGGGAAGCCTAGCACCTCCACAGTAAAAGTAAATGCACCTGAGATCAACTCCTGGTGGAAGCAGAGTACCTAAACTTTCATTCTCAAAATAACAGGCAGTTATCAGAGTTCTCTCAGCCAGCCTCCCACAGGCAGACTATAAATGTTTAGCTGTGAGTCTGCCCTATAGTTATTGTGCACAGTATGGGAAGTAGAGCATGTACCCTATTTCTCTGTCATTTCCTACTGCTTAACAAAGCCAAATACACTACACAACCTTAGTTTACTGATTCTACTTCCATTTTGTTCTTACCTCTAGTGCCCCTTACAAATCTCTTTCTCCTCTCCAATGCACTTTTTTTCCGTGGGTTTCACAACACTTCTCCTATTATGTAGGCACACTGGCACACATTTGCTGCTCCAGTAATGGTATCTGTCTCCAATGCTCCATTGCCAGCTCCTCCAACATTTTCAAATGTTTCTTCTGCATTTCCTCACTATTGTAAAATACTTTCCAAATTGCCCACAAAACTTTTTGCTTGGAAACTGACTCCTTTTAAGTATTATGGCAAAGGCAGGTCCAGAAGTAAAGCCCAGAAAACTGCAATTGGCATATTTGTGCAGCAGTCAGAAATAACAGATTTTATTTATCAATTAGTATCTGACAACTTCAGAATGAAATAAAAATATCATAAGCAAGCAGCAGGACCCTATTTCTGTTATTTCTGTTAGCCTGTTACTTACAGGTTCCTTTTTGTTCTTTTTTTTTTTCTTCTCTTAATTACTTGTGCTTTGTCCTGTATTAGATTATGTTTTCCTTGAAGCAAGAGTCTTACTTATCTAAGTACTAATGAAACATTTGGACATTCAGATTAGAATTTTTATGTGTGCATAGAGGAACAACAGATGATAATGAAATAACAGGTTACTGACTTGTGGTGAACTCATATTTGTGATCCATGTTTTTAATTTAAGATTAATGAATCCTGCAAGGAATTATACAAGTTTAATAATTAGGGTAGGTGTTTTTGACAGACTGGTGAGTTAAATACTTTTTTTTTTAAAGGTGCTTCATTTCAGTCATTGTGGACTTTTGTCTCCTGTAAGATTAATTAGTCATCTTTCAATGCAGAGACTCTATTCTCAGAAAAAGCTACCTCAGGATGTCTACATACAAGTCTTACCAACTAAAAAAAGGTACTGCAAACAGTGCTTACACTTTTGGGGTACAAAGAAGTTCTTGCAAACTCCTTCCTACTAGTTGAGTGGTTACTATGGCTACTTTAGGACTGATTTTAAATATGAATTCAACCTTATGTTTGAGCTCATACTCATCTCATACAACTTCTTTGGACACAAGCCCAGACTGTGGTAAGGAACAAATCCTGTTTCCATGGCACTCTTTAGCACAGGTCTGAGCAGGCATTTCTCTATGGTGAAGAGTAGTGCATAAGAACACTAGTACTTTCTCAGGCCACATCTCTCATGCCATGCCCAGAAGTATTCCATATGTGATTGAGGAGGTGGAAACAAGCCCAGAAACAGCACATGATTGAGGTGGTAGAGGCAGACTTGCTCCGCCTTCTCACTAGAAGCATGTGCAGTCAGGTCCTTTCAAAATGGCACTCCACAAAACATATGCCACCAAGACCTGGCCACCCATGGAGACAGGTCCCAGAGTAAACCATGCTTCTGCCATTCTTGTGCCTGTGCCTTGGCAAATGGGCATAATGGTTTACCAAAACAGAGTTGCCTAACATCTGCCTGAGGAGGAACTACCAAAGAAGGATTTATGGAAGATGTACGATATAAGAATATAAGGGACTGAAGTATTAGAAATATATTTAAATCCAAGGAAAGTTTATGAAATGTATACAGTACCAGTGCTTATCCTGACACTAATGGTAATTAGGCCCAATAGGAATTAGTGAGGTTAGAAGCAAGGAGAAAAACCACACATGCTGGAGCATATTGAAAATTGTAAAATAAGGCTTTGCAGGTGTAAAGAACAACGGAAAGATCTGTTGTTTCCTTCTGTTACAGTCTTATCAGCCTTCAGCCTTTCCTCTGCTGCTAAAGACATGCAGGACAGTTTTTGCACACTTAAAACACTGTACATTTATATGTGGAAAAGTTCTATGAGTATTTTTGATTCTAGGCAAAGAAAAAAATCACTATTAGTGACACATGACTTGGTAGGAATCATATTGTTCATGACTGGAAGACATTCAGAAACAGGTGTAGTGTGAAAACAAATACCTTGTTTTGTCATTTCACAGCTAAGGTAAAAAAGTAAATGTCAATAATGCCAATGCTATTTTGAAAATAGTGGATTTTTTAAAAAACTTCAGCAGCCACGAGAAACAGTGGTTGTTTGGGTTTTTTTAATCCTCCCTGACTCTACAAAGCCTAGAGTTTGTCACATGAGATAAATCCAAAACAAAGCTTGCTACCTGAAATATCTCTTTGAATGGCATAATGTAAAACTACAGGGAGAAATTAATCTCTATAGCTACTTCAGGAAAACATTTGTCTTCCTAAATGCTAGTTTTTCTGCACCTCAGTTGTAGTTTTCTCAATGCTTGTTTTCATCCCAATCAGCTCTTAACACACAGCATACACATACCTAAATATTTAGTTCCTCCTGTGATCGTGTCTACATAGGTGTTTTTTAAAAGAAATCTTACAGCATTGTTAAACTTAGGTGTTAGATTTCAGGGTAAGAATAACAAGTATTCATCCTCTAATAAGAGTCCTTGTGAATGTTGTGAATGAATCAGTTAAGCCATGTCAATATGCTGTATCACCTTCTCCCCAACAGCTACTTGAAGGAATTTGAAAGAACTGGTCTAACAGCATTGTCACAAAGCAGGAGTAAGAGCACCAAAAATAATTAGTTTGCAACCCAAATCTAACAGTTCCTGAAAAATGTTTCAACCTAGTTTCTAGTAGTGCACACACACAAAAATGTCCTTGTGCTGCATTATATCAATCAAATCAGGCATTTATCGCTGTAACCTGCTAAACTGACAAAAGTTGTCCTCACCTTTGTTTGCCTTCATGATGTTAAAATTCTTAAAGCTGCTGTCTGCCTGCTTCCCTAATGCTCCCTGCAGATTGCCAGCTAGATCAGGAGCTGATGGAAGTCAATTCAGCTGCACCAAAGCAAATGGAGCTGTACTGGTCTGCACCAGGTGGAGACCCTTATGGCCAGTGGAGCCACATTGACAAACTCTGCTGAGAAGCCATCTCCATTATCAGACTGTGACCACAAGTAAGAAACATGTGGAGGCACACATGTTTCCTATCTTGGACTCAAAAGACTTCAGTTCACAAAGGTCAATCAGATAATAAATGTGTGGGCTTTTCTTTGTCTGAAATGAAGTTTTCTGAAACAGCTCTTTGCTACTTCATACCTTCTCAAAATTGAGTTTCTAAAGACGTTTCAAAAGACGGACATCACAGTATGTAGATGGAAGAAGCACAAAATATTGTAAACACAAAGAAAAGATCATTAGCAAGTATGACTTCTGAGCAAAAATTCCATCTAGGAGCACATCGAGCTTTTAAGTAGTATTTAATATTACTTAACACATTTTTTAACGTATCAACACAAACTATAAAGGCAGTTTTAATATTTTCCATAGAGGAGATACTTGCTACTGCATGACAGTCAATTTAAGTGTCTGTCTGTGGGTTTTTTCCTTTCATTAAGTGGTAATTCAGCTCTTCATCTTTTCCGATATTCTTTACTCACTTTCAGGCAATTACTGCTGGGGGCTCTGATGTTAATGAGTTATACACAGCATATTTAGAACTGAAATACGCTTTTAGAGTATGAAGTTAAGTTAATGGAAGCATCAGCCTGAATAGATGCAGAAGCCAGACATCTTTGATATCAGCGCTTGATTGATTTTATAAGTCAGGTGTTCACATGAATAAGTAACCCTTACTTAGCTCAAGGAGCACTTTGACAAGAAATTTGCACTGATGAGCTATGAAGGCAGCCTTTTTATAAGACTCTGCTTTGCATTGTCCCACATATTTTTAAACTTGCTTGCTTTCACTCTTAAGTAATCTAAATCCTTATCAACATTGCAGATCTCTATATTATCATAAAAGCTGTCATACAGATACTTATAAAATCTCTACAAATTAAGAAACGTGAAACTACTGATGTGAAAAGCATGACCCTACTTCTGCAATTATACTTTTTGTATGAAGGATTCTTTATTGTCTTTTCTTAATTGCTGCAGTGAAACACAACTTATAAGTGTTGATCAAGTTTTTTCCCAGTGAGTTCAACAGTTGACATTTGAAGTCATCTAATTTTTAAATACTCTAACATCTATTATTTATTATGTTGTCTACAAAGTTCAGAAAATACTATTTCAATAATAAAATTCAAGAGGTATTTTAAGTACTGTAGTGTGTAAAAGCATAGAAACTTGATCTATCTTACTAAACATATCAAAACTAAGTTAGCCAGATTTTGCAACTTATTCTTTTTGGGTTTGAGCTTAATTTTCCTCTTCTAATTTAGCTAAATCCCTAATCTGAAATGAAATTAGTGTATTAGAGTATAGGCACAAAATCTACTGACAAGGAATTGTTACTTTCTTACTAATGAATATCTATCCCTTTATCATATGAAAGACACACATAGGGATCTGCTTCAGATATACAGCTATAGAGACTGAATATGAACAGACAAACCCCTAAAATTACTTTTTCTTTTAAATAAAATTGTTGTTCCTACTGCAAGTAGGACAAATTCTAGTCTTCACTGAAAACACCTAGCAAGTTCTCCTTCTCTTCAACACCCCACCTCCTCTTTGCCCATGGTCCTTTAGAAGAAGCAATATTTATCCAAAAAATAAGACAGTCACGTCTATGTTCCAGAATTATTAACCAAGATTAGAAAATTTGTGGAAGGAGAAAACTAATAGACAAGATACATTTATTTGTTAATCACAAAATTATATAAATACCAGAAGAATTTACCCATAGGAGTTGCAGACTTTCTGCCCGTTGATAAGTTTAATCCAAAGAAACCACAACAAAAAACCAATGTAAAAATCAGAGATCAGAATAATCCCCTAGGCCCATAGACACCTAGAGACAAGGCCACAATAATTCAATTTATATCCTTTTACAGAAACACTTTAACCTGTTGAAGGATTCACTGTGTTTCCAGGCAATCAGTGGCATTGTTTCACTGAGGGTTATAGGCTAAGCTCATCTGGTTAGTCTGGTGCTCATAGCACCAAGGTCATGGGTTTGATCCCCATATGGCCATTCACTAGAGCTGGAATCAATGGTCTTTGTGGGTCCCTTCCAACCCAGATTCAGGTATATTAGACCTGAATCACCTGAGGAAATGATAAGGCCTGTGCTAATTTCCAGGTGGAAAATCTCTCCCTTCCCAGGTTTCAGCTTAAAATTGCTGTTTAAAAAGAAATAAATAAATAAGGAATTTCCCAGATCCTAACTCTTGGGAAGGGAAAATGAAGGGTTTTACATAACATGATGAACACTTGAATTCTGCCTGACTTCTGGCAATGTTGAGTTACACAGCCAAGACTGGATCATTGCCAGAGTCAGGGAAGAGGGGCTGAATTTCTAGATTATGGCTTTGCCTTTGAGCTTATTTATTTTATTTTAGTTTATGTGATATAGTAAATCCTTCAGAGCACTATGAAGTAGAGTAGAAACACCACAACATAAAATCCAAAACTAGCTATGATTTAACTTATTATTCACGTTTGTTCAAAACACTGTGACATTATTTTTGCCAGGCAGACATCATCCCCCGACTGGGTATCACCAATCTACAGTGTTCCAATATTATGCTAAATGTGATTTTATCTGTTTCCTTATAACCAACACTAATATTGATTTATGTACTCTAAGCAATTCAACCCTAGTTTTGATTGTGCATACTGTGTAGTAACCTCACACTTCACAGACCCAAATCTGTTACTATACAGCTAAGCTGTAAAGCATGTATAGAGGGTCAGGCCCTCAGTCAGGCCTGAGCCTGCCCTGGGTCAGGCAAACTGAAAGACAATATTTGATCTAATTCAATGGCAGATCATGAAAGAATCTGCAGATAAACACCTAGGATTTTTGCAGCTGTGTCATA
Organism: Campylorhamphus procurvoides; assembly: GCA_013396655.1. Taxonomy (NCBI): domain Eukaryota; kingdom Metazoa; phylum Chordata; class Aves; order Passeriformes; family Dendrocolaptidae; genus Campylorhamphus; species Campylorhamphus procurvoides. The sequence goes on from WBMV01005495.1 coordinate 959,168, forward strand.
AAGAGCAGAAAATGGCTTATGAGCTCATGCCATTTCAATCCATCCCAACTCCATCTTGTGAAATAAAGAGATTTGTCTGCAAGATGCAAATTGAAAATACTTTGAATATTACTTTCGTATAAATCTTATCTTAACCCAAAATTTCAGATAAGCAGTTTGTCCTGGTATGGAAACCATCACACCCAGCAGTAAAACTGTTAGTGTGTTTTTAACAGCTCTGGACCGAAAAGCACGGTTAGTGGCAGACCCTATAACTGTCTGCCTGGCAACTGCGCTATTGCACTTCTGTCCTTCTGAAACTTCAGATGTTTAATAATCTGGGAGATTTATCTTGGTAGAAAATGTGGACAAAGGGGCAAATTTTCAGAGTACAGGCACAGGAAAGACTGAATTCATGTGTATCCTCTGAGGAAAGTCTGCACAAATATCTGTTATGCAACCCCAACATGGGAGAACAAAAGGGCAGCTGAGCACTACAAAGAGGGATTGCTTCTCCATCTGCACTGCCTAGCAGCAACAGCACCTGATGTAGTCTCCAGGGCAACAACATTGCCACAATTCACCACTACAAACCAGGGTGAAATGCTGGCACATCTGAGTCTAGTGGAGGTCTGACTTCAGCAAGGCCAGAATTCAGCCCAGGTTCTTGTCACGAGAGACACAAAAGTGTGCTCACAGATATGAAGTACAGACGTTTATACTACCGCAAGCTGTAGTTTGTATTTTTATTTTGAAGACAGAGTCTTATGGAAACCTAGTGGATGCTCATGCATTATTAATTTTCTTCAGCTATAAAAATATAAAATGGAATATACAATAACATGTTGTTTATTGCTTGTGCCGGTGTGATGCTCAGAAACTCGGATCTCCTGCCAGACACTTACAAGCAGAACTGTTCCACTTCATGCTGATGACACTGCTCCATCAAACAGCACTAATCAAATTGCCCAGGGCCTTCCAAACAAACTGTTAAACTGCAATATCAAAAAATAGTCCAATGGAACTGCCCATCTTAGTCTTCTACGGAAAGTGTGGATTGGAAAGGCTCCAAATATGTTACAAAAATATAATAGGTTCTGCAGATTTGCTTCTGAAATTCCAGCCATTTTACATCACTGTCCTTAAATGAATGGCAGCTGATAGCTATCACAATATTTAGAGGTTTATAAAGAAAAATGTTCTACTTTAAAGGTAGCAATGTGTTAGCATCAAATTTTAACATGCTTAATGACAAAGATTCCTGAATAACTGGAAAAGTCGCTAATACCGGTCTGCTGGTTACATTTCACAGTAATTAAAAACATTACTTCATTACAAAGAGCAAATGCATTCTGGTTTTCTTAGTTCCATACCACAGAAATACTATCAGCGCATCACCTTTGTATCACTAAGGTTTTGGTTTGTTTAGTTTTCTTTCAAGCAGGCATTTCAGTCAATACCACTGAAGTAGTGGAGTAAAGCTGCCCTCTTATGTACCTCTTTGTTTCAGTGACAAAAACAGGAGGGGACCTTGTTTTAGTTCGTCTTCCTCTTGGTAGTTGTGCATCTTGCTTGTGTCTGCTGGTTTTTCTCACAGCTTTAGCAGTGTTTTCAAGAAGATGAAGAAGGAGCAGCTTGTAAGACCATGTCGTCGTGGACAGGCAGCTTTCAGACTGGAGAAAGACTCCAGAAATAACACAAGTTGTGGGTTCCTCAGGAAACTGGGAGTTGTTTAACATGATATACATGAATAACAGGAGAAGGTTAAGAGCCTTTCCATAATACAGATTTCCCACTTGGAGAGAGCAGCAAGGATTTGTGTGGATGGTATTCTTCTTTCATGCAATATGTGTATCCATTTGCTAGCAGATCCCCTGAGTTATATGGTTTGCCAAGTCTATATTAGCAAATAATGTCATATATTGGGAGCATGTCCATGAAACAAAACAGATGCTAAACATCTGACATGAACACTACATGAGAGTTTTGTGCACACATTGTGCGTTAGGGAGCACAACTTCCACTTTAGTTTCATCTTTTAAGTTTGAACCCTTTCAAAATTCAAACAAAAGCATGTTAAATGGGTATGTTTGGATGATTCACTGCAAAAGCACGTTCCCTATCTCTACATAAATGCCTTTGAAAGCCTCTTGATGCTTTAGCCTCCCAAACCCCATAAGAGCCAAACTGATGTCTCAAAAAATGAAAGACACATATGCTGTCTTTCAGACTCATCCATTGTTGGAGAGGACTTCCCAAGACTGAACTTACTTGTCCCACACCTAACACTGTTCAGTTTTGTTTGAATGTGGTCAGTAAAGCAAATAAACAGTAATATTTAGATGGTAGAGGTGGCCTATATGCTGTAAAATAGTGGCAGGTACATCTGTATTTTTTACCATTATATTTCCACTTATTTTCCTGGGTGAATTTGATGAATACAGTATAAAAGCAGCAACGGAGAGGCTTAGATAGGTCCTGGCACACTGGGAGCATGTGTTGCATTTGATTTTGCTGGTAGTTTTGCCAATGGACCCCAATCCCTGTTTGCAGAGTTTCAGTTCTTCTAGTGTTGGACTTCTGTGTGCAGAAGCTGCCATCTAAGCTATTGTGTTATCATGGTGTGGATACACAAGAAGTGCTGGAAATCACATCCTGGTAGCTGATAGTAATATATAGATCTTCAGTTTTTACATATGAAAATTAGACCCTTATTTATTTGTTTGTTTGTTTTAGTCTTGCAGGAAATACATGTAATTACTAAAATTATTAAAATATGTTCCGTTTCCCACATACATGTATGTCTTACAGACTAGGTGCAAAGACCTGCCACTACACTTACAGATTTCTCAGGACCAACACAATTCATCAATACTATAGAAGTACATTATTGTTCCAAAGGTAAGTGTATATGGTGCATTTCTATTTTCATTCTTATTCCTACGTTTTCTTCATTCCCCAATCTTGCTTTAAGAGGAATCTTAGACCTTGTCTTCAGCAACTGTACCACTGTAGGATATGATGTAACTGATATTAAAATATCCAAATAATCAGAAAAAAAAGGCACCAAGAAAGTAAAAAACTTTCACAAACTTGTTTGTTATCTATAAATGCTATTTTTTAAATACTTATATACAGATACATTTTTATATCAGGACATACTTGAAAACAGAAAGCAGAAGAAAAGTCAAATTTACAATTTATATAATTCTAAATATATAATTAATTATCCAGCTTAATAGCATAAATATCAATGTATAACAGGGTTTATTTCAGAATGGTAAAATCAAAATTCAAAAAAGCCCACAATTCTCTTTTGAGGGAAAGGTTGTAATTAATGCAAAAATAAAGCGGACAATCTATTAACATAATCTGAATAAAACCCTTCCACAGTTAAATGCAGGCACTAAGTGCTAGTATAATACTTTATTAATTAACAAAGTATTTATCCACAGGGAAATGAGGATAAAAGACTGTACACTTTGTCAGACTGCAGAAAAATGTGTTAGCTCTTCATAAGAAATGCATAAAACTCAAACAAAAGAATGATTATCTCTTTAAACCAATTACATTTAATCTCAGAAGAAAGAATGAATAAATCTGTTCCTTCATGTTACTATGATACACCACCAAATTTATGGAGATCACAGTCCTTATAAATTTCAAGGCTAGTATTCAGCTATTCTCTTGCACTGTTGAAAGTATTAGTATACCACATGGAATTTCAAGTTACAGGATTTTTTTAAGAGAAGGAATAGTTTTATAACTGCAATACTTTAAATGGAACTATTTTCTGCGTAAATGACATGATGCTTTCTAAATAAACAGTCTTTGTCACACAGCATAGCCCTTTGTGCCAGATACCTTTGTACACTATATCATTACACTTGCCATGTGCTCCTAAAGTCTTGCTTTTCCTTCACTTTAATTTTGCAGATGTTATATTTTTAGATAATCGTATTTCAAATAATTAGAAATTATTTTTCTTGTTTTGTATTAAAAAACCCAAAAACCAACAAATAAAAACCAACCAACCAACAACAAAAAAAGCCCCCCCCCCAAAACAAACAAAAAAAAAAGCAACGAACCAAACAAAAAACCACAAACACTGGCCTGCCAAGGAAAAAAAAATATTTACAGACCAAAACAAACACAAGTGAACAAATGCAAATGAACAACCTAGTCAGAAAGTCTTAAGATGAAATATTTTACATAAAGCAAGGGAAATTAGAATAGTAAGGATACAAGAGTGTTGCTCAAAGGAAGACAATCATCATTGAAACCTGGTGAGTATATAGACTAAGCTAGCCTAAAATGACCAGTGCATAATTAACAAGTTTCTAATACAGCTGCCTTCCAATGCAACTGATTTTCAAAAATGAAATGTTCTGAGTCCCATAACAGATCACTCAAACATTATATTTTCTGCTATTGATTCTGAACCTGATCCTCAGTATGATTCCTAGTGACTTTAAGAAGTCCCATATCAATTTCCACTCCTTAATCCAGATGAGAACATTGGAGATTTGCAAATACAGAATTCTCCAAAAGGCTGAGCCACTCCATATACACCCTTGCTCAAGGTCCTGCATTGTCCCAGGAATAAGGAAAGGAGCAGACTAAAATGTATTGCTATGCTGATAGCAACTGCATCATTTCAATCTTCCTGAAGCCTTTCATTCTCATTGTTATCTTGCATTTACACATATCAGATTCTTTTAAGAAGAAATGCAGGTCAATTATGACTAGATTTTGAAAAATTAAATAAAGGAAAAAAAGAAAAAAAGAGTTTTTCTGAAAGTAATCCAAAAGTTTCTGTTCTTTATTTTTTAAAAAAACCTGTCAAATGTTTATTTGAAAAGCACACTGATATTTTGTTAGGAGTTCTAGTTATGATTCTTCATGCTTCCAGACCTTTCATGGGCTTGTGCCTCAGCTAGACCTTATTGTAATGAAACATCATAGGACTGCATTGCAAAAAGCAAAATCTGCTTACAGCATTAATTCTTCAGAGCATAACTTCATCATCAGTTTATGAACTTTGAAGTGTTAAAAAGTCTCGGCATAGAGACCATTCCATCCTGAATGAGTAGTGTGGGAAATCTTATTCCTCCCTCCAAGACACTTCTTTCCACCTGGTGGGGTGCTTTGAATACCACTTAGTGTGACAAGATGCAAAGTATTCATAATCAATAAGAGATAAATAATTTATTTACTATTCATGAGTATGTTTTGATTTCATATTATTATTTCCCCTTTATTTGATAAAATTCTTAAAACAAAAAGATGAAAATAAAGCACCTTCAGATCGGAAAGATAAAACTTTCATTACAATGAGTAAGTGCTGTTTTTTACATCAATGTTACAGTAAACTAATCAAAGTCTATTTTTTCAAGGGCTCATTGCAAAACTAACGTACAAGGACTCTAGTGACTAACTCAAGTAACCTCAAGTTTCTAAAACAGAACGGAATTCTATGAAATTCAAGGTTGTCTGAATTTTTCTCTGACTTGTATTCATAAAGAATATTTTAAATGATCAGTGTAGTAGATAACTTGATTTTTTTCTGCTTTTTGTTCATCTCTTATTATTACTATTGCTCCATTCCACAGAATAAGAAGTAGAAACTTTCTCAAAGTTACAGAGCATTTCTTGCTCAGAACCAGAGCTAAAAGTCAGAAGGCCCTAACTGGTGTCTTTACTGCACATACAAGTCATTCGGTACCAGCATCAATAAATTACAAAAGTGTTTCTTGGAGATTCAGATCCTTATGGAAAGATTGAGAATGATGACTTCTTTCACCTGAAGCCTTAAGATAGAATGAGAAGCTCTGTCTACCAATACTTGTTTTGTGTAGCACACCATCACAGGCATGTGCTACTGTCTTTCCCCTAATGTTTTTGGGTTTTCAATATCCTTCTGATACACTTTTGTTAGATATTTAAAGTTGTTACAGGTGCAAAACTGTAATTTCAATCTTGAATGCTGTTGCACATGTGCCTCAAAAACACTGAAGGCCAAAACTCTGCTGCTAACACAGATTGTGGGTCAACAACATTTTTCTTTGCTTGCTAATGCTTTATTGTCTCTTAGTATACATTGAAATAATAATGGTAATTTATGCAGATATTTTGTATGCATAGCAAATAATGAGAAACACCTGCAGAAATTTCCCTCCTTCTCTGAGTTCAGCAACTAATTATATTTTTAAATAATGGCTACCATTGAACACAATTATCTAAATCACTTTAAGTAATGGAATCTTTTAAAGGTGTTTTTGAAAATTTTCACACAGTTTTTAAACAGTCTCTTTATATACCGAATAGGATACAAAGAACATGGTAAGCAGCTTAGTAACCCAAAAATGTTTTGGCAGCTATAAATCACACAGTGATTTATATTCTGCAGCTAATACTTTGCTGATTTAAAGGAACTTCCTAATACCTTCCTATCCTGAGTAACATTCATGTGTGCTATATATTAAGAAAAAACTACATAGAAAGGGAGAATACTGAGCCACTTCAGTTAAAGTGCCTGACTCAGCAAATCTCACCTTTTCAAAGGAGAAAGCAGAAGCAGGGATGGAAAATGGCAATCTTATGAATAAGGAACGAGAGCCTAATTTAAGAAGAAGAGCAGACCCAAAGTCTCAGAAGACTGAGGCAACATCCACTTATCTGAGGATACTCATCTTCGTACCTTGCATGTTGAACATTCCTTCCAACCCTCTAACTAAATGGGACAAAAGTGTTGTTTTTAACTATACTCTCCTTTGCAAGTTAATAAGTGAAAAAGCGTAAAAGAAAATCACGACTTCTACAGCAATCAGCTCAGATCATGGATTTCATTCTTTATATCTGCTCGTAAAGGAGAGAAGTGGGTCAGTTTTAAGTCAGCATCTCTTTCTGTTTCTACTTCCAAGCTTTCCAGGATTATATAGCAAAGAACAAAACTGTTTTAAATACATCTGAAAATAAAACACCCCAAAGCAATAAATGAAAGCAAAAGATTACCCAAAATTTGTACAGTATTTTCTGCTTTATGTTCAGATGTTTAACTAGAGTTTTCCTGCATTTCCCTGCACCTGGATAAGTATGTGACTGTAGTTGCTGTACTAAACCAAACCAGACTCACCATCAGGCATCTCAGCAGTTAGTTAATACCAAGTTTTGCAACCCAAAGATGGCAGATCAATATTAACTCAAAGTCAGGATGCTCAGCTATGGAAAAATAAACATATGAATAAAGGCTGAGGTGGCCCAAACAGGATGGAGAGAGTCCTGTGTAGTCAAATCTGCAGATACATTGTTACTGTGGAATAGAGGAGATTCTGTAGACAAATCCAGCCCTCAGACACTGTCTCACAGGTCCTAATCTAGTCCGCTGTAGCACGCGAAGGCAGGTCAGTTTTCTAAGGTGCTGCTGCATTTGTTGGGGATCCCAAACCTAGATCTACTTTTCTTCAAGTCTTAGTAGCCAGTTCCTGACTATATAGATCACACTTGGCTGTTCTAGTTTTGTGACTCCAGAGATTCATGTTTTGTGTTGTAAGCACAGCTTACCCTTTAGCAGCATTGCATTGCACATGAGAAATCTCACAAACCACCCAAATTTCTGGCATCTAACGTACAGAAGTTGAGGAAAACACAGCAACATTCTAAATTTGAAGCATATCAGACAAATGCTGAATTTTAAAACTCATATGGGTCACTCAAGCTTGGTCACTTGGGCAAGAACATGCCTACACAAGGCATGGCTGCGTCAGATTTGCAATTCATCTTTTTCATCTTCTGTTGCTAGCGGAAACAGACTTGATGCTCCTGGAAGTGGACAGCGATGACAAAAATTACCATTACAGCCTCAAAGAAAGCTATTTATCTCTAATATTACAGGTGCATAGTACAGTGAAATGGGGCAATTAGAGTTAAAAAGAAGGAAAATTAGGACTCAGTTATATGTAAGATACTTCTGTATGAAATGAGCTGTTATTCTAACTCATTTCCCTGAAGCTAGGCATCCACATCATATAAATGTGGGAACTGATACTTAGAACTCACCTTCTGAAAAGAAGCCAAGAATTAACTTCTAATTTTGAGTTAATCAGAACAAGGATGGAGGAGTTTGGAGAAGCATTGACACACCTTCTTACACACTTTGTAGACAAATGGTAGAAATTATTCTCCAAGCCTTTGTGTCAGTATCTTGTGCCTGCACAAAACCTCATGGTGTGACTGAGAATCATGCCTTTTGCACTAATATTTTCTTGTTTTGTACATTCTTGTACAAAAACCATAGTGTTTTTACAAGCAATACATGGATTCAGTAATTATATTATATTACAGATGTCAAAAGCATTGGAGTGACTGATTTTAAAATTATATCCATTACTTCAATTTTGAAATTTGCATTAAAACATCACACTTCTGGTTTTTTCCTGCAAATGTCTTATGCTTTGGAAAATTAACAAAAATATCTAGCATGTGCCACATTGGAATCCTTCCTCACATGCAGTGTTAAATTCATTTTGATAGCTGCATTAGATATTTACACAATCTTTACAAAACATTTTAAGATGCTAAAATAAATCAGTAGATAAAAAATTTCTGTTTCCAGCCTAGTTTCAAGGATTTCATTATGTCTTGTAATTCTAAAATTAAGACTGATTTTTATTGACATCTGCAAGAATGTCTTGCACCAAGATAAATTTGGAACATGAGGAGTAGCATATCCTGGTTGTATTGATGTAGGTCAGATACTGAAAATTGTATCTCAGAAAAATGCCACTTGTCACCTGTCCTCAGTCTTTTGTACGTGCATTTGCTAACTGGTTGATCGAACTATGCTTTCTAAAAGAAAGATACTGCAGGGCTTTCGAAAGGCATCTCTTCAAGAGTGCAGTTCCAACCTACTCTTGATTTCCAAAACAAAGCAGCGAATGTTAAGATTCAGAGCCCAAATATGCTTACAAAGGATTAAAAGGCATAGGGATACAGAAAATAACCTGATAAATATCTTTCCCTTTCCGTGTAATGTTCTGTGTGGTACTGTACTGGAGAGGGAGAAAGGAACCTGATAACACAGAAGCAGGCAGTATAAGAACTAAATAACACCAATTTAAGGAAGAGAAAAGCCGATAAGTTTTGGAAATATGCAGTGAACATGCTGCCTGAAATATAACAGTGGGCATTCAAGGGAGAAGGAAGGTGTTGTGGGAATAGAATTCTCACACCCAAGCAGATTACTTTCTGTTTCCAAATCCCAAGAGTGGAGCCAGGCTTGTCTGTCTTTCAGGATCAAACACAAACTCAAAATATGAAAGGTTGATATTTCTACGTCCATTAAAATTTCATTTGACCAAGTTATCTACACTAACTTGTACTTTACTGAGATGAAGTACTAAATTTCTCAGTTATGGTGAAGACTGAATAAGCAACACATAATACTATTATAAACTTCCCTTTAAATATCTATTTTCACAGTTTAAATATCTTAGAGGAAAGAGAAAAGAAAAAGTGCACCCCCTTGCACAATGTTGTGAAAAAGACCTTTCATTCCCAGATGCATTTGCCACAGACTTGGCTAATGGTATTGCTTCTCCCCTCTGTAAGCAAATATCTCATGTTTGGTGCATGGAAGAAGCAATATATGTATATATATATTTTTTTTTTTAAAGTTCTGTGACTCTCCAGCCACATTTTGCGAACTGCGGTAGCTTCCAACGTCCATGAGAGGGAACTATTGTTTAACAGTTGAAGATTCATATCCCCACTCCAGTTCATTCAGTGCAATTTCCCTCTGCTTATCTGAACCCTGCCAAATGGGATGTTCAGAATGTAAAAGGACAATCTCGATCCTCATTAGAATGTTATTTTTGAAAGCTAAACTGTTTTAACTTTTAACAAGAAGGATACTAAAGATGGTGCTACTAATGGGATTTGGTGTGCTACGCAGATGGAACCAAGTGACAGACGCCTGATACCAGAAACCAGAGACATGATAGCTATAGACATCGTAACAAGAACACATTTGCTACATTCGGTGCTTTTTTTTAGGGGAAAAGACAACTTTTCCTATGGATATATTAATTTTAAAAAGTGCCACTGTAAAATAAAAAGAATAGCTTGGTATTCATCAGATTCCTGCTTGACAAGTAAAAATAATGATCCGTAACCAGTACAATGTAAACATATGCTGTGAAGTATTTTCTTTGACAATCTTCCAGACCACTGCAACTGGCAAAATCCAGAAAATATATAGAGTGAACTCTTGGAAATTACACAGTCTCCTTCTGTATTCTGCCCAGACCCTACAGTGGCAGAACTACAAAAAAAGTTGGAAAATATATGCTTCTTTAGGGTTCAGTGTTTTTGTGGTGGGTTTTGTTTGTTTGTCGTTTGTTGTTGTTGTTTTTATTAGGTTGGGGTTTTTTTTAGCAGAGAAAACAAATATGTTCATTCATCTTGACAATCTCCTGATTTATTAGAACATTGACATCCATTCCTTTTGTACAATTTGGCACATGATCAATAGAATTATTCTTTGTGCAGGTTGTCTCAGACTGACTGCAGCAGCAGGTACAAAAAGCATCGTACCAGATTAGGGTTTGGGATGAATTGACAGCGTGAGGGGACTTCGGTTTTACAAACCAGGTTGAAAAGCAGTGAGCAGGTTGATAAGGTAGCTGAAATTCATGGAAGCAAGTCTCTTTGTGAAATTCATACTGTTAATTCTTTTTTTCTTAAATAAGTTATACACAGACATATAAAATATATTTTTTTTACCCACACAGCTATGAGAATTGGTAAGCAAAAAAGAGGAAATGCTGTTATAAACTCTGCTATTTCCTGCCTTCCTAACTTTGTATAAGTGAGTAGTCCAGCTGAATTTAGTGGGGGTAACTGGTATTATCTTGACTCTAAAGTTAAAAAAACCTTTGCAGGTTTAAGTTACATTTTTTGTGCATTTTGATTATGCAGCTATTTTTCTAGTGTCTAAAATGACTCTGAAATAAACGGAATACCTCCAGAATTATTTAAATATATGTTGATTTAAAATGCCACATATTTCCTGGTCTTAATTTTGCCCTTTGTTTGAAACTAATAGTCATCAAAATTGCAGTTGCTTAACTGCTGTCTTTAAACAAGAAAACATTCCGCATTTGATTAACAGAGAAACCTCCTCATCAAGAGTTTTTTTTGATATCCTATTTTTTATTCCTTCATTAAAAAATGCAATGAAATAAGATGTCTTATAAGTAAAAAAACTATCACAATTAAGCCCATTCTCAAATTAATTAAATAGCGCTGTCCTCCAAACATTTTGTTCAAAAATATAAAATCCCTCAACTTAAAATACCCTGAATTAACATTTGTTTTTTCTATTAAAAAGACTCAGCTTCTCTCTGTGCTTCAAAACTGACATATTGTGCAATAAACAGCAATCAGCCTAAAGATGCTATATTAAACAAACCAAGTTTTGTTTTGCTAAACTAAGCAAAATTAGTTGAATGCCCTAAGTAATAGTTGCTGGTATTTTTTTGTAAATTATTTCTCCACTTGTTTTTGTGTCTATGCATAAATTAAAAATCTGCTGAAATTTATTATTCATCTGAGATGTAATTAATATGCAAAAATATGCAAATTAAGATGCAATTAGGCTTCAATTCTCTAGTGGAATTTTCCATTATAATTTAATACAAAGTAATAGAGTAATTGGTGTCACGTGTAATTACGGTTACTCACGTGTACTTGCAGACGTGAAAATGGTGTGGTATATGTTAGTTATCCTATGCAAATGTACCATACAGGCTCTTAACACTTGGGAACTAGGTAAACAAAGATGGTCTTAAAAAAGAAGTGAGCAATAGTGACCCTTCTTTCTTGTCATGCACTGTCATTTTCAAGAACGTGAATAATTGTAATTAATTTTTGCTGTGTTTATTTCTCAGAATTTATAAATAGGTGGCATGATGCAATACTAGGCTTTCTCATTTTAATATCTTCTTTAGGAAATTGTGGTTGGCCAAACAAAATACTACCATCAAAACAGCAAAGACCCAAAAGATCAATGATACACATAGCACAAATTTGTCAAGTTTTTAACACAAAATATATTTTCTGTCTTAATGTGATATACAATCACTTTTAATTGTTTTATAATTCACTACTTCTTACTATACAGCTTTGCACTACAACCTATAATGCAAAATCAGATTCGTAGGGTTTGGCTGGAGGGAGAACCTGCAGACAGTTGTGGACACGAGTAAATGCACTAGGTGAGCAAATCACACTGAATTTAAGTTTTCTGAAGTGTTAACATCTGCAGGATCTGCCTCAGAGTTCATATGAACTGTCAATATAAGTTGTTATCTGTGATACTGCAAAATAATTCACAAAGCTTTGCAAGTCTTTTTCCTGTCCTGACGTATAATACTTGCTCTGCACCTCAAGAATTTTGGATATAGCAATAAATTCCTGAAATCATCTAAATAATCAAAATTTCATAATTTGCTGGATAGCTACATATCCAGCTGGATCAAAGGGACAGATTGCCATGCATTTGAATTCACAAAAATAATAAAGAAAAAAAGAGGGGAAAAAAATCCCAACAAACTCAGAAAAGTGTTTTCCAAATTTTATGGTACCAAAAGATGAAAACTGAACAAATACAGCATATATTTGTTCTCAGCTCTGACTCCAGACTCATCGTTCCCTCATAGCAACATACACATTTCATTTTTAGTACCCTAACAGCAACACACATAAACCAGTAACATGTGTGCAAAAGAAAAAGAATGATTCCAGTCTAGATTTTTTTCCAGGGTTCTAAGGCATATTGTACAACGATGCTTTTGTTTTAATGCTATCTCATTCTCAAAACCTTTTTTTTCCCCCCACACAGGTTGGAACTTGTTACAAGTTTAATGCGTATGGATCAATAGGTAGGTAGGTGGGGTGAAGAGAGGGAAATTGGAATGATTTAATATAATGAGTATAGAGCTTCAGTGTGCCAAACTGGTCTCCTTCCCTTTCTTTTCATTTGCTTCTACTACCTCTGGCTAATTATTTAAAGGAAAAGCCATCTATGTGAGAAAATAAAATCTACCATTAGTCTCTCGTGCTGCGCCCTTCCCTAGCCCCACCCATGCATCCATATGTAGCTTTTCCATTCACTCCTGTAATACTACCAATTACTATGCAGTCAGGACCATTCATATTCATATTCACATCTCACTGTGGACATTTAAGCTACACTCTGAGCAACACTCATACCTTAAACTACACCTATTATACAGCTGTTGTACAATTACTGTAAATGAAGTATACAATATGGGGCTCAGCTTGTATAATAATTTGTAATCAGTGATAGGGGAAGAGGATTTTGTGTACTTCTGCCCTGAATACCTTTTGGTCTCCTTCTTTCCATCATTCTTCTCTCCCTTCCTCCCCTTGGGCTTGGTTCAATAAAGGCTTATTCTGAGAGACACAACAAAGAGATTCTCATCTGGGGTAAAATAACTTAGCCCTCCTGCAACTACACCAGTTTATGCCAGCTGAGACAGTCAGCCTGTCTGTCTCAGCACATAGCACTGATCTCTTTTGCATCATTCTTTACTGAAATGGACTTACGTTTGATTTATATCAGAGATCAGAACAAAATACATAACCTATGTGTGACAAGATGATCAGAAGAAAGGTTAAAGAGAATCAGTATAGGAAGCACTACTAACTAAATTAATAGGCTTTGGTTTGGCTTTTTTTTATCTGTTTATAGGGTATTAGCTGTTCCAACAGGCAAAAGATTACAGATTTGACAGATCAGTGCTCTGATCCAGTGGCAAATCTCAGGCTGATTACAAAGAAAAGGATATTAAGTAGAATACTATATATGTAGGCCAGCTATCTCACTGGTGGGCTGAAGTTTTCACAACCTTTCCTTATTTGTGGTTTTGTCACTTGAAGTTCAGATGGATTTATTGCTAACAAGATCAAAGCGATGCGTGCAATATCTTGAAAGCTTCCCACTGCTACTCAGTCTATGGTCAACATGAACTGTAATTTGCAGAAAACATAAACCGAGAATTATGATGGGTGGTTTACCATAATTTATTTGCATTGTTTCCTGTTTTATAAATATGTTTATAAACATACCATTATAAGAACAAGTTTGACAGTTGTGGAGTCTTGACTAGTGTAGAAAAGTTCTTTAATAGCATGGAAGACCATTTCAGTATCACTAGACATTTTAAAACCTGCCAGCAATTTAAGACTTTATACCTTTTTCTTCTGTTATATAGAATGCAGCCCTCACACTCTGTCCAGTATTTTCACAAATACCATATACTTTATGTGTGCCCCTTCTTCTACACTTACCATTACCTTGTTGTGTCCTCCTTCTGTGTTTTTTCTGATCTACAGATTCCATACATCTGGATAATTTGTTCTTATGACTCTCTTCACAAGACTGTGAATTAACTCTATGGGGACCATATTCTCCTCAGTAACTTTTTGCAGGAGTATAACCTTAAGATAGGTGGTTTGTCTTAGTAGTGCTATAGAAGTCCCGCTATCTACATGCCATGTTCTCAAATAGAATTGCAATGCTAATAAAATTTAATAACATTTTAATAGACATTACTGTTCCAATTAGAGCAGGCTTTCTTCCTTTCTCCCTTAAAGCAGAAGGTCACAGTCAATATTACTGATGCCATCCAATTGGGTAACCTTTAATTGATTGTTGATTTCTATACTTCTCTCATAAGTGGATCTACTGATAGAGAGGTGGTGTATGTCTTTCTTCCTCCTTGTGTCCCACGTTACAGGGAAGAGGCTGCATCTCTGCCCCTCATCAGTATTTTGTTTATGCACAACTTTGTCTCCCTTCCTTTCTCTCTCAAGACTCCTGCTGTCCTCTGTTGTAGGAGAAAAAAAACTGTTTTCTGCCAGAGACTAATCAAAAGATTAGTCTTTCCATTTGTTCCTGTCACCCAAGATACTGTACTTCCTTGGGAAGGTAGCTCCTACCACAAGAGAAAGGACCGAATAGACATTATTTGTTTATTACTGCTGTGGTACTTCTTCACTGTTTCGCTTTCACATAGTAACTATCATTCTTACATTCATGAAGCAATGGCAAAGTTTACACATTTCTTACAAACTTGTATGTTTCTGCAGTGAAGTGGGTTAGTTCAAAGAGTTGTCAGCAAGACAGAGAACATTGTCACTTATGGGAAAAAAGTATGCATGCCATTCAAGTGGTTAATGGTTCAGAGTAGTGTTTGCCAGGTATGCCAAAAGATAGAGCATGAAAAGGGAAAAAAGCTCATTCTTAGATGGCTTTGTAGAAGGCAGATGTTCCAAACACGATTATATATCTACCACACCTGCTACAATTCAGATATCTCAGATAGTTAAAACCTCGCATGCAAGGTAGACTCAACTGCTTCCTTTATGCCTGCAGTAAGCCCTCCCTAGCCTAAGTTCAAGTTACAGTTATTCAAAAGCTTTGCTCATCCTGTAGATTAAGAAAGGCCTTCAGATATATAAAATCACTACTAGTTAAGATAACTCCTTATGCAAGCACCAAGAGAAACATTGATATATATTTTGGATTAAAAACTTTTGATAAACTAGCAAAGATCTACAGTTAACCAATAAGAAAAAATGTTCTTAATTGGAGAGATATTTTGGATACTGAGTTCTCATCAAGTGACTTATACACTCCAAGCTGATCCTATGTCTCTCTGTGTAGGTGCAGGTCAGGGTCTACTTTTAGCTGTTCATTCATGGAAAAAAATGTGGACTGCATCATGGCGCTCAGAAAAGTTATAGTCCAATGACCAGCAGTCTTGATAACAACACCACTTTAAACAGCCTAACTCTTCCCTCTTGTCCTTCTGGTCCCTGGCTTCATGTTCCCACACCATTTATACCCTTCAGCTATGTATCCAGTAGCAAGGGAATGTGATGAACTGACAAGGATTAAAAATAACCCATTAAACCCAATTTCTTTTAACCTGGCTGTGTTAGTCATTCTGCTACTAATGTCTCACATTACATTCCTGCTTCCCCAGGCTCTTCCCCCTTTCTGCTTTGTCCTCTAAAGTAACATAGATAGTAAACTTGATTCATAGTCATTTCCATGGAATTCAGAAGATGATCCAGATCACACGTGCCTCTTTCATCTTTCCTCAATAGCGGTACATCTTGCTGCTCATCTCATCATGTTAACAAATGTCAGGTGCAAAAATGTGTTCCCTGGAATGTTCCATTTTTACTTGAATGATCTCCTACTCGATGACTATGTAGTAATGGCCTCACTTTATATTGCCTTATCTTTTATTGTGGATCTTCCTGGTTTGGCCTTCCATGAAATGCCTATAGTTCAGAAGAGTTAGGTAAGACTCTACTGCTGTAAAATCTTAAAATTTTCTGGAAGTTTCTGTGCATTTTTAGTATGGAAAATAGAAAGAGAGAGTGACAGAGAAAGGAAATCTCTCAGTTATCATGAGAACAGTCAGCGACCCATGTTTGCAAAGTTGAACAGGATAAGAGGCTGAACTTCAAGTGCAACTCCAATCAATATTTAATTACTAATATAGAGTGGAACAAGGCTCAACAGGAAATACAACAAAAATCTGCTGGTAGGTTGGAGCGTCCCTGAAGACAGAAGCCCAAGCCATGTCTGGTGTCAGTCCATAGGAGATTTACTTTTGATTGACTGGGTGACTATCTGCTCTGTTTTGTTATTTTCAGTGGCAGAGAAGGACTGTAGAGCAGCACCTCTTCTTAGAAGTCCATCTTTAACAAAACTGAAACTTACATTTCAATTGAAGGGAGATTTATAAAACAAGAAGCAAACATAAAAACAAAACCAAAAAGCTCCCCAAAGCTTCCTCAATTCCTTGAGAAATTTCTAGTCCACTTTACATAAGACCTTTCTTCCCTTCTCCACCCATAGCTAGTGTGCAGCTTCTATCTGAGGCCATTTTACTAATTTTTTTCCACTGAAAATCTGTATTTTACCACATGCTCAAGACTATTTGCTCCCCCCCAACTGCTGATCACCACTACTATTCTAACAAAGATGCCATATAACAATTAATTGCTTTGCTTTGTATTATAGCTCATCAACTTGTTGGGAGCTAGGAAAAATGAAATAATGGGGGTCACTTCTGGAAAATGAGTTTATTTTCATGCCAGCTGCAGAAAATGAGCAAGGCTGGCTTCATGCCAGTTAAAGGGATGCTGTGAGAGGTTTCCTTCTGTTTGCATGAAGCACAAGTGCCTGTCTGAAGAGTTGTGCTTGCACATACACACATGCCTGTTACATACATGCAATATAAAAAACTATTATTGCAAAAAATAAGCTAAATTTCACATCTTGCTATCTTTTGCCCTACCATTCCCTCCTTTATACTTTAAACTTACATCAAAAACTCCTTTTCTTGTGCATTTACTCCTTTGAAAATGGTTTACTAATTTAAAATAAATACCAGCCAACAGGGGCTTTACAGCTAAATGACCTGGAAACCAAATATTATTGAACTGCTTTAGAGGTTGCTTGAAGTTTTTAACCTTTTAAAAGCAAGTCTGATTACCTGTTTCATCTATTTGTGAAACATTAAACAATTAAAAGTTTGATACAAATGGAAGGAACCACACAGATATTTTCAAGCACTCAGCACCTGTGTACTGTATTTTGATTAATGTGTCTTAAATCCCCAAGAAAGCTGAGCTCTATAGATTTAGCAGATTACTTAATGGCAATATTTGTTAAGGTACTGCCATAAGTCAGTTTGGAAGTAACCGATGACTAAAGTCTTCATTGAGGAGAGAGGATACAGCTTCTTTCTAACAACAATACAATGTTGAAAGTAATTTCTTCACTGAGATGCAAATCTCTGTGTAACACTTAACTTGGACACTGTACGTGGCAGTGCCCTTAACTTCCATACTTCTGCTGTATATGAAATGGCTGTTTCCTGTGATAATTTCAGATAATTTGAATCAAGAAAAGAAATTATGAGAACTGAAGGAAAACCTTTCTAATATTAAAATGTGTGAGCCTTAATAGTAAAGAAAAAAAACCACCACAGAGTGTAACTGATAAATAAATGAAACAAGGTGTAAAGAAGTATTAATGTTTTCATTATTTCATACCATTTCTATTCTGTTGCAACTGATTTCCATAGTAATATAGTTAGCTCAAAATCTGTCTTTGCGCATAAGGTCTCCATAGAAAAAGCAAATGTGAAAATGGCAATATTTTCAACATTTCTTTTCTTTAATAAAACTAACATTTTCAAATCTGCTTTTATTAAAACACAATAAATACCATCAATTTTTGACATGAAATCTCATTACGCACTGTAAATATTTATCACTTTGCAGAAAGAAGATTATACATTAGTTCTATTCATTCAATTCAAATCTGAGTAAGAATGAATTCATGTTTTATTTTTCTTCATCTATTTAAAAAGACCCAGTTGCTGTAAGAAAATGAAAGAAATACTTTTTGTTGCTGGTGACAGATAGGCACAGAGAAATATCTCAGAAATGCATGCTCTGACACATTGTTCCTTGACCCTGCAATTACTCCCTGCCAATGCCATTTATGATCTCACAAAGTCCCATTGATTTCAAAGGGAGTCATTCCATGAACACCTCTTTGGAAAAGAAGATACTAACCTTTCTGATTCTGGAATTTGGATTCAAACATGGACTGAGGTTACAAGGGGAAAGAAAGACAATCTGATTATCTTATTCTCCTTTTCCCTTTGTAACAGAATTACTGTTATATTAACTGGTAGAATTCAGAACACAGAAAAGTCTCTGTTCACAAAGCTCAGAATTGGAGTAGCAGTGGTGTAACAGCAGGACAAGGTGAATAGACAAAAAAATTGTGGAAGCCTATGCTGTCCCTGCCTGTACTAACCAACATGAGGACTCTTTATTATTCCATTAATTAAATCTAGCCCCAAGTAATTTAAATCAACGTTTCAGCTTCAAATTTCTACCTTGTGTAAGTGGCATGTTTTCTGAGAAAACTATTCTTGCAGATCTGTTGCTCTTCACATTCATGGTTTTACCTAGATAACAATATAGACCATATCCTGTTGCACAGTCTTTGAAAGATTCTGCAAGTATCATTGTTTAGTTGCACGTGTTCCGTAACTCTCACTCCAAAGCTTTGAAGAATGCTTTAGCTAACCTACATACATTTAAGAACAAAGAAAGTGGGCTTCTTCCTCTTTGGGGTTGCAAAGTCTTTGCAGAATAAAACAATTTCACTACATGCAAATACCATTTGATACATTGCTCAAGCAATTTAAAATTCTGCAACAGCCATTCAACTACTCTGGTAATAAACAATAAAATAAATAAATAAAAGTATAGAGATTTCAACTACAATTAACTATGAAGCCAGGCTCAAGAATAAATTGCAGTGCAAAAGTGGGAGAGGAGTAACTGCAGAGTAGTCCTACAGAAAGTTATCTGGGGGTGCTGGTCAGCAGTGGGCTCAACAGTGAGCCCTGTCAGTCAACAGGGCAAACCCCATCCTGGGATACATCAGACACTACATCACCAGCCTGTCAAAGACATGATTATCCCACTGTATTCAGCACTGGTGTGTCCTCACTGTGCTCCAGGCCCCAAAATTTAAGTAAGATGTGAAGGCCCTTGAATGTGTCCAGAGAAGGACAACAAACGTGGTGAAAAGGCTTAAAAGAATGTCTTGTGAGGAGTGGGTGAGAACACTGGGTTTGTCTAGTTTGGAAAGATGAAAGCTCTCTGTACTTTCCTGGGGAGGGGAAGTGGAGGGGGAGGTGCTGATCTCTTCTCCCTGGGATCCAGTGATAGGATGTGTGGGAATGGTTCAACGCTGTGACAGGAGAGGTTCAGATGAGACATTAGGAAACATTTCTTTACAGATGGAGTCGTCAGACTCTGAAACAGGCTTCCTAGAGAGGTGGTTGATGCCTGTTAGTACTTTAGAGGTATTTGGACAATGGTCTCAATAACATGCCTTAAGACTTGTCTGTGGTGAATTGGTCAGGCTATTGGGCTAGGTGGCCGTTGTAGGTCCATTCCGAGGGAACTATTCTATTCCATTCTATTCTGATAATAAGATATCTATAATTGTAAGGTGAACATGAAAAAGTAATACACTTCTGAATGGTGGCCTTAACACAAAAGACTATTGAGTAGAACTTATTTATTTGTAGTCACCTGAGAATCTAAAAGAACTATGGATGAATTCAGTCAGGATATCAGAAATTTTTAACCCATGACTTCATGATTCACAGAATCACAGACATTTTAGAATTGGAAGGGACCTGTGGAGATCATCCAGTCCAACCCCCCTGCCAAGGCAGGATCACCTAGAGCAGGTTATACAGGAATATGTTCAGCTGGGTTTTGAATGTCTCCAGAGAGGGAGACTCCACAACCTCCTTGGGTGGCCTGTTCCACTGTTCAAAGTAAAGAAATCCTTCTTCTTGTGGAGGTGGAGATTCTTGTCATTTACTTTATGGCCATTGTTCCTCATCCTGTTGCTGGGCACCTCTGAAAGTAGTCTGGCACCATCCTCTTGGCACCTGCCTTTGAGACATGTATATGCATTAATGAGATCCCCTCTCAATCTTCTCTAGACTAAACAGGCCCATCTCCCTCAGTCTCTCTTCATAAGAGAGATGATTCAGACACTTGATCATTTTTGTAGTCCTCCACTGGACCCTCTTGATCCACCTCACTGTCCATTCATCTAATCCCCATTTCCTGAGATTACCCATGAGGATGTTATGGGACTCAGCGTCAAGAGCCTTGCTGTAGCCAAGGTAGACAACATCCATTGCTCTCCCCTTGTGGACCCATCATGCCCTGCTATCATGAAAGGCTATCAGATTGGCCAAGCATGATTTCCCTTTGGTGAGTCCATGCTGACTACTCCTAATGATCTTTTCTTCTATGTACTTGGGGATGACCTGCAGAACAATCTGTTCCATCACCTTTCCAGGGGTGGAGGTGAGTCTGACTGGCTGGTAACCTCCTGGGTCCTCCTTCTTCCCCTTTTTGAGGGCTGAACTCAGCAGTAAAAACTGAGGCAATGAAGGCATTTGGTAATTCCGCTTTCTCTGCGTCTTCCATTACTAGGACACACAACTGTTTCAGCAGCTGCTCCACATTTTCCCTAATCTTCCTTTTCCTGATGATGTAGTTGTAGAAGCCCTTCTTGTTGTCCTTGATATCTCTTGCCAGACCCAATCGCAAGTGGGCCTTGGCCTTCCTTGTTGCAGAAGATGGCAGAAGTCTAGTAAAATGAAACAGTCCTTTTATAGGGATAAAGGATTTTTTTCATTTGTGAACTTCATTCCTCTGTCTGGTTATTTAGTCTCTCAAATTTGTCGTAACCTGTCTGATTTGTTTATGGTCCTTTTTTGCTGTTGCCAAAAGTTGCACTTTGGAAGACATACAAACAACAGAGCTGTTCCTGTCTTTTTAGAAGAAGTTGAAGTGAGTAAAGGAAGAGCACAAAATAATTTAAAACTTAACAGTGAGAGGACTGTGATAGTCCCAAACTCCACTTTTGGGCTAATGAAAAAATTTCATCATAGTTTCACCTCCATGGTTCTTTATCTTATTGGTCTTAGTGTCAACTATACCAAGCACAACAGTACGTTCCTAGACCCAAAAAAAGCTGAAGATACTGTTTTTATCAAATCTGGGAGAAATTTTTTAAATTATACGTGATCAATTCAAGCTTTTTCCACACTGGAGTTCCCCTAAGGAATTTCCCTCTTGCAGTTTTGGTCCACATAAATGTGCAGAAACTTGTTATTTCTATGACTTCTGTTGCCGTCAGTAAAGTGTTGAATATTATGTATGAAATGCAGTCTTTTGAAATGCACCTAACAGTAAGAACATTGAAATATTACGAGTACATGAAAATTCAATTATTTTTTCTGTTCTGAGGGGTGTTCCAAAGTTAGAAGGTAATTCAACTGGTTAAATGACCTAGAGTTATTGTTTGGTATTTTTTAAAATCCAGTACCCTGTGTTTCCCTATATTTAAAAACTATACTCAACATATGTAGGTAATCAAATTTGTCCTTACTATTTGAGTGCCTCTTTTAGATGGTGATTTTTTTCATGCAGTAAAGACTTTCATTTCCAAGCAAGCCTTAGCAGTGCAAAATTAAATAAAAACTAATTTAAAATAACAATTATAATTAAAAAAACACAGAAATTATATTATTAGAAGCCTCCAATATATGTTTGACTATTAAAAAATGAATGAATATTTATCTGTAGATTGATGAGTTTGAATTTCATCTGAACAAGTCTGTCCATCCTTAGTTCTTTCAGTCTTGGAGAAAATTCACCTTCATTATTCACATACCTAAACAACTATGTTAACAAGTACTTCTAATTGCCATATGGAACTGGAGCTCAGAGAGATATTTATATGAAACAGAAACTGTAGAAAGGGATATTCTCTTCTTTATTAATCTGATGCCAACATTTTGCTAATTAAACCACCACATGTCTCATGTCACTTCCTACGTAGGTCACTGGAAGAGGAGATACATTTGGGCAACCTTAAGGATGAATCCCAGGGGAGCATCCTACAAACGCATGGTATTTAAGCTTGCAAGTTTATTAAACAAATCACAGAATATATTCCAGTCTAAATCACAGACGTGGCATGACACAATTAGAAGATTTATTGATTCTTTGGGCTAGAGATCTCACAGCTTGCACTGGGAGCACTACACCCACCAGAACCAACAGATTTGCTTCATCACAAGTAATATTTCTAAACTAGTGCTAGGAAGTTTATAAAGTTGAAACTGCCTGACTTCAACTTTGCTTGTTTTCAACTTTGTTTCTATTTTAACCTAACTATGAACTAAACACATTTTGTATTAGTTTCCCTTCTCACCACCCCAAATTACTGGCACACAGCCTGCAATAGCAGAATCACTGTATGAAGCAAAGGAAAAAAATTAATACACAATATTTTCTTCAGTCTAGCTACCATCTGCCTGTATTAGTTCTTACTTCTTTATGTAGTCCTTCTTTGCTTATTGAATAACAGTAATCAGAATAATGGTCAGGATTACTACTTCTTAAAGATGCTAAAAAAGGTTGACTATGTCCTCTACATTGTATCTCCAATAAAAAAAATGGATGATTATGGCTGAACTGTATGTTTCCAAGAACTCAGTCTTGGTATGAAATGGCTCTTTCCAATAATGTCTTGGACTTCACTACAGCAAAATATATGGACATTTCTTTTGAAAACTTATTTTTTCCTTTCCTTTGTGGCATGTAAAAGTGCCAACATTTCTGTCAACAGAAACTAACTTTCTGTGAAGTTCAATGACCAGTCACAAGGACGATTAAGTGACTGGAGCACCTCACATATAAGGAAAGGCTGAGAGAACTGTGACTGTTTAGTCTAGGAATGAGAAGGCTCATGTGGCATTATTAATGCATATAGATACCTGTAGAAGAGGTGCAAACAAAGCAAATCTAACCTCTTTTCAGTGGTGTCCAGTGACAGCACAAGAGGGTCCATATAAGTATAGGGAAGCAGCTTTTTTACTGTGACTGAACTCTGCAAAAAGTTGTCCAGAGAGGTTGTGGAGTCTCCATCCTTGGAGATTTCAAAGCAAAGCAAACATCTCGAAATGTTCCTGGGTAACTGGCTGCAGGTGTCCCTGCTTGAGCAGAGGGGTTGAAACAGATGACTTCCAGAGGTGCCTGCCAACCACAACCATTCTGTGATTCTGTGATTGCACACTAAAATCTGTCTGTAGTGGAAAAAAATTAGCTTCCTTAGGCTATTTGGATCAAGAAATCCCTGTCAGGTCTTCACAGACAAGCAAGTAACATAATCATCAGTTTTTAAGCCGAACCATAAATGTTAAAGCCTCATACTGAATTTGTGTACCGGTGCAGGTTTACCTGCCATGGTCTCATCCATGCTAGTCGTCCATGAATCAGTCTTTAGCTCTGAGAGCAGTCCCTGCCATGGCTATAATTTAACTGAAAGAAATCAATTCCTGTCCATCTTTCTTCTCTGATGCAAAGAATGAAAGTCATCATAGAATCATAGAAGGGTTTGGGTTGGAAGAGACCTTAAAGATCATTAGTTCTAGCCCGACCACCATGGGCAGGGATACCTTCCACTGGACCATGTTGGTCAAAGCCCCATTCAACTTGGCTGTGACATAATCATTCAGGTACTCAAGACTGATAAGATAGGTGAACCAAGGTCACTTAAATGATAAAACTTTGAGGCTTAAAGTTCTTACCTGTCAAATACCTTTGTGATGGCGACTGATATCAGACATGGCTGGAGTGCTTGTGTTGAGGTATTACTCACTTTCTATAGAGTTATGCTTTGTGAAAAAAGGTCACTAGCAAAGAAAAATCAAAAGTGCCAAGGACAATAAGAGAAGAGCTAAGGAAAAAGCATCCTTACTTTTACTTTCTGGTGGTGTTTAAAAGTGAGGTTCCCTAGAATCAGTGGTAGCTCAAGGCAATTTTGAATGCCTGACTGCCTCATCCATTTACATCAGCTTTTGACCTCAGTATTCACAGGATACTAATAAAAGCTATAGCATCTTAATTTTAAGTATAAGAGACTCTTTTGACTTCATTAAGGATGGAATGCTGGTCTGGATGGAGCAAGTACTTGTGAGTGTGCTTAAATTTATGCACAGAAGTAATTCCACTGCTTTCATTTGCTTTCAAAAGTAAGAATATGCTTGAATGTTTTACTAAATGGATTTCAACGTGGAATTTCTGATGGTTCCCCGAAGTCATAATAATGGAAATTCTGAAAAGGGAGGGTGGAGGAGAAAAATGGAAGATTTATCAGGTTTAGCATATATTAACTTGATATTTTTTTTTGCTCAAAGTGTTTTCTGAAACAACTCCACCACTGTTCTTCTGTATGTTTGGTTGGTTTTTCTGTTGTTTTGGTGTTTTTTAAGGAAATATTTAACACCTGCAGTGGCACATATTTTGGATGTACATGTGTTTAGGAGGGCCTTAACAAATTATTGTTTTTAAATAAGTGGGTTTTTTTTCATTACATTTCTTTTTTTTTGTCAGTCCCAATCTTCTGAACATGTGAAGTGGCCATCTCCTCAAAATTAATTCAAACCTCTTCCTTTTAAAGTGTTCAATCTATGCAACAAATATCTTGCTTTCTCCTGGGAAGCTTTTCCTTTTAAGATGTCAAATTACATGTGAAGGGCTAATTTCCATCTGGAGACCTTATCAGTGAGTATCTTTCTTCTTCACAACCTTGGGAGGGAGATGTTTTCCTCTTGAATAACTTTTTTTTTTTTTTAATCCAGGCCAGTCTTTAGAACTGTAAGAAAGTGTCTGATCCAGACTGTTAAACCATTTCCATCCACCCATTTCATCATAGGTTCCACTTTAAAGCAAATCTGCAAAAGTGGGTTGTTCATATTCTCTAAATATTTGAGAATTCCCTCAGGGTGTTTTAGAGTTTTCACAACACATTTTCATGTGGGAAAATTATCAGCCTTTTTTATGGTATATGGTATATATGGTTAAACTAGTTTTGTCACAAAACATTAGTTAAGCCATATGGCTAAAGTCATGTCTTATTTCTTCTCTACCCTCAAATACTGAAGACAGCATAATGTATCAGCCCAAATCATAATAAAAATTATGGTCCAGCAAGAGCTGCATTTTAGTGCAATTCTCTAATCTGAGTTTGTATAAATAACAAAACATCCATTCTTTTAGCCCTTTGCCTAGCTCTAGACTATGTCAAAAAAAGTATATTAAGTAATTTCACTTACTGGATTGACAACTGCTATGTTGCCTTCTAGAAGTAACATATTCATCAAAAATTTTAAAATCAGCATTCCTTTCACTTAATTTCTAGTACAGCCTACTCAGACTCACCATCTTCCTTCTCTCATATCTCTGTATATTCCTGGAAAAGTAGTTCCCAAGTTGACTCCACGCTCTGCAGTCAAACTAAGGCAAATTAATTCACAGTAAAATATATTTCTAGGCTCCCAGTAAAACTAATTCACTGTGTTCAGGAACAAACATGACACAACTCACAATTTAAGTAGTGGTCATAATATTCATTCTGAAGTGCTTTCAAAACAGATTTAAAAGTACAATTTGAAACTTACAGTTTTTGACAACTAAATTGTAAACTTCAAGCTGAAAGAGGGGGAAAAATGCAAGAAATTTCTATTTGATTGGTTGTTTTCACTCCCAGTATAATATTCAAGTTTGAATTTTTTACTTTTGGTCCAAATTTATATTTCCTATTAATGTTCTACAACATATGCTTTTCAATTTTCAGCTACTACCCTTGGTATTTCAAATGAATATGTGACAGAAGAAATTATAAGGTGACTTTTCTTAGCTTGTTTCAGCACAGGACTCACATTCCCATGCTAAAAAAATTATAATTTTTTTTTTAAATATCTATACTGGTAGCATGAAGACAGTCTTGAGGTAGTTGTATGGCAACCATATTTTATTATTTAAGTCTTTACCAATATCTTAAATGAGAAAATAAAAACTCAAAGGATTTTTTGTAACACAGTTTCCATGTTTGAGCTTCTAAAACTGGCTAATCAAACAATGACCTTATTTTTTAATAGAGGGGGCAATTGAAAATCATGGAACAACCTTACCCCCTAATGATTTTTTTCTCAGACATAATTATAATAATTAGCATTATAAAGTGCTAATTATCTTTGGACACGGAGGATTTACACACCAGAGACAGGGGTCCACATTAAGTAAAGAGGATTTTGCTTTCTTCTGTCACCATTTTTTTTCCTTTTGTAAAGACGTAAAGGACACTTAGCCCATCACTCCTCCTTTCTGAATGTTCACATTTTGTTATTGCTGGATGATTGACACCAGTACAGAAACAGATCCATTCTCAAAAACCATGTGAATTGATCCAGCAGTCCACAGGTCTAGACCATAGAACTGAACTAACCCAAGATTATCTCCTTATTTTATTGGACTTCACATTGTCCAGTAGCATTGCAAAGACCTTGGATTATTGTAAAGGGTTGCTTCAGTTCTAGTCAGTCCTGAAGGGATTGGATTAATTTTGTTAGCAGGCAGTATCATTTTCTCATAAACTCTTCCTTATTGATACAGCAGGAGGAAGATTTCAGTCCCCTCAAGAAATACCAGAGGGACATTTTTAAGAAGGACTGTAATGCACATGGCATTTATTTTAAAATCAGGATTGAGAACATCATAAGCATGACATAGGGAATAAAAGATTGGGAGTTATTTTTCTTTACTTCCTGTACTGAACCTTACATCTGTCCCTGGCTAAGTAATGATTCTTCTATCCCCCACACTGGATAACACTGCTTGAAGCACAAATCATTTATATCTTGCCAAAACTTTTAGTCTCCTTTGTCCCTACAGGCTATAAATATTGTTCTATCTGCATTTTCCCCTGCATGTTGGCTGCCCTTCAGCAGCGAGCACTACTATTTCATTCAGGTGTTATGTCCAGTCCTTCATCTATCTTCCACAGACTTCTTTTCAGTGACTTCAGTCTAATTCATTCATGCTCAGAAAACATCTCACAAGTATCACACTAAAAGATGATATTCATATATGTGTATTTGCTATAGTCATCTTGGTGACTTAATCATCACGTATGTATTAAGAGGTTTATTGCTCCTGTATGTACATCTGAGCTGTCTTCACTGATGACTTTCTGCATTAAATACGCATAAAATACCCTCTCCTTTAACATTAACAGGTTATGTGCTCCAAAGAAACTGGTAACTGCTCATAGCATGTGTGACATGGATAGATTGTTCCAGGTATGCAAGATAATAAGTAGAATGACTGCAAAAGTTTGCTCTCGACAAATACATTTTGTTTCTGCTACAGAATGCCTACCATCCACCTCTCATAATATTATCTGGGCTATCTGCAAGGAGTCAACCTTCTTTTAGGTAGGACAGTATGAAACCACTCTCTAAACACCAGCTAAAACATCCTCTAATAGCATTCCTCAGGCAATTTCCACTAAATTCCTTTGGAAAAGACTGCATTTTTCAGATTGCTATGTTGTTTCCCTGAGTCTGAGCCAACAACTCAAATTTTCTTTGAATGCTAATAGTCCTATCTGCACTCAGAAGAAGACATCTTTGTGTCAGGGGCTCTGCCTTTTCTTCCATCTCATTTTTTTTTCTTAATTACAAGTCACTGCTTATCAGTGATCACTTTTGAAGGCAACACTGATGACAAGTTAAAAATTATCTCTGAAATTGATATCAGAAATGCTCTCATTCTCCCACAGTAGGACTAGCAGAATAGTTTTGTCATACAGATCTTTTGGTTGTATTGCTTTTGAAGTTTATCATCCAATCAGCTGCACTGGTCATTTAAAACCACAGATACTATTATAGCTTTTGATTGAATGACTATGGTATATATTTTACACACACACACACACATATGTTTTCCTGACTTTTCTGTGTGAGAAAATAAATGGAATAGTAAATGGAATATAGCCAAAAAAAATTGTTAAAAGGGTATATAAAATCTCTGCTGAAAACGTATTGCAGTATGCTCAGATTCTCTTCAGCATATGCATCCACTTAAGTTTCTTATTCTGCAGGTGTGCTTGGTTAGCAAAGGAACTTCTCAGCAGTTAGTAAAAACCTGGAGTACTGATTGTGTGTTAGATCAAGACTTAATGTCATTCATTAGAACAAAAAAAGCACCTCCTAATAGTTAAGACTCGCTTTGTATCTGTGTCTTTTTGTTTATTTGGGTTTTTTTGGCTTATTTTTTTGTTTGTTTCTTTTTCGTACCTTACCTTTTTCCTTGTTTGTGAGGTTTCCTTATTTTAATAAAAATATATAAGTACAAACCTAAGGATAAGAAGGCATTAAAGAAATATGATATGAATAGAATACATCACACTAAGCATCTCAAACTATATACACTCACAGGAGTAATGAAAATCAAATATAACGTCATCATCTACTTCCCATATGAACAATCAAGGGAGTAAAAATCTAGCTAAACCAGCAAGAATAAACAGTTTAGTGATGAAAAATTGATATAAAAAATTCACTGAAAATATAAATATCCTCTGGGCTGTCAAAACCAATTGGTTCAGCTCAATCTGGTAAATCTACTTTTAATGATAATGGCAACAACTTTTGCTTTTTATTACACTTTACATAAATTTATGAGCTCTATCACTTCAAACCAAATAGAATATATTTGTCTCTGTATCAGATTTTAATGTTACCATGTGTCATGGAAACCTACCTAGAAATACAAGAATACAATGGTGGTTGTCACCTGTTTCTGCTAGGTAGAAAGAGACTTCTTGTATTGTAGCATTGCTGGTAATTAAAAGGAAGGGAATGACCATATTAGGACAGCAGCACTTTAAGTGGCATTTAGTTTTCTTACATAGCTAAAATACTCATTTATCACAGTTTATAGTTATGAGAAAACCCCTCCCATTTATAATTGAATATTTGTTTTGTTTGTTGTGGTTTTCTGGGTTTTTTTTGTTTGTTTTTTTAATTTTTTTATAATGCCTTTTCTACTAGACTATGTATTTTCAAATGACCCTTGGCAAATTACATGGGACCTTGTCAGTTCAATTCTATAAGTAGTCAGATTTTTGAGGCC
The DNA here is from genome assembly GCA_013396655.1 of Campylorhamphus procurvoides. NCBI lineage: Eukaryota > Metazoa > Chordata > Aves > Passeriformes > Dendrocolaptidae > Campylorhamphus > Campylorhamphus procurvoides. The sequence continues at coordinate 988,859 of WBMV01005495.1, forward strand.
TTTCCAGTAGACACAGGGAGGTTATTTGTGGTTATTACATTCCAAATATCTGGTAATTTTTTTCCCCAAGAAAACTACTGAAGTCAATGGCATGTATACCAAAAGTGGAGACCTATAAATCAATAGCCATATATAATACTACTGGGAATATTACTAAAGATATTTGGCTTTACTAAAACATGAAGTAAAATGTTGGTAAATGTTATACCTCAATATCAATGCTATTTAATAAGTAAGTGTACTGCTAAATTCAATCCACTTCATTTTTGTGATATTCATCTTTTAACAGTGACATTTTGTCTGGACTTAAATGAAAAGCTGATGTCTCTGTGAGCTAATTAATTATCACACCAATATATTATAGGAAGTATCAGCTACATCTAAGTCTGCAGATATTTCAATACACATTGCATCACATCCAGTCTGAACATTCACCCTACTTTCTTTTTTGTCTTAACCTTTGACCAGCCAAGTTTTACAGACTGATGCTAAAAAAAGTTACTGTTTGTTCTTCATAGTGTTTCTATTTACAAGGTAAGATTACTCTGGTTTATCATCTGGAAGACTGAGAACACACATTTCTGTTACATTTCTGCCACTATTTCTAGAAATTACAGATACCTCATATAAGCGTTATATTTCATACAGCTCTAGCTTATGAGAACCAGTTTCGTGTTTCTCTGTTTCTATCTTGTTCCAACTGTTAAGCCAAATCCAAATGTGCTTAATCAGAGTATCAGAGTAGGTTAAAATGTCCATACAAAGGTACTACCTTTAGGAAATAATTCTGCTTCCACATCCTGTAATGTTGAGATTGCAGTGGGCTTTTTAAGTTTCTCTATAAAAAAAATTTAAATATCATACTCCACATTAATTTGAATTAAAGAAAAAAAAAGAAAAAGACTCCAAGAGACTACAGTCTTCTCAAGCATTAGTCTGATAATACATAAACTCACATATGTTGTCTGTGCAGAGTCCTTATATTTAGAAAACACAAAACATCCTATATAAAAATTGCCATTTTCAGTGCTGTATATAACACAGAACACATATTCAGAATCTGTAGGGCTTTCACTGCTGCAAATCAATACTATGCCTTTCCCCATTTCTTTAACTTCTTTATAGCAGGATTACAAAAATTGCCCTAAAAATACCAAGAACAAACCATTTTGATAATTCCTTTTTCAATATTTGTGGAAGAGTAGAGGAGTTGGTAACTCAAAATAAGTGTTTCTATTTTTTTCTGAAATTGGTGTTATTTGACCTCAGCTGTGTTCCTCATGGACTGAAAATAAATTTTCTTACTAAAAAATCTCATATGTACAAAGACAGCCTGAATAGTTATTTCAGCACAGCATGGCAAAATATCTTAAACACCCATGGAACTTAAGGATTATGCTTGCCAAATAAGGATTTAGGAAGCAAAACCCAAGTAGGAAGTGCCACATAGAATTATTTTACATAACATAGAAACCATTATGCAATATGGCTAGCTTATCATTGCTCATGTTTTTGTGTGAGAGAATAAAGTTGTTTTCTAAATATAGATAAAAATACGTTGCTCTTAGCCAATAACTCATGACAGAGAAGTAACATATGTGATCATAATGCAGTGGGAGCTGCATGACACAAAGAAAAGATGAGCAATACCACCTTCTAGAGTTACAGCCCCTTATTGCCTTTATAAAGCATCTTTACTGGAAGGGAAAATGCAATATTTTGGTAGAAAGAGGAGATGAAGTACTAGGACAAGTGAAATTTTTCATGGAGAACATTTGAGTTTACAACTTTTTGTGTGTATCCTGCTGTGCCCATGGTCCCTCAGAAGACAGATGCCTAAGGGTATCCTGCTTGATATACAAGACAATGATAGGGTGACATTTTTAACCTCAAAACAAAGCAAAGTTATTAAACAAGAAAATACTTCAGTGAACAAAAAGCACAAATTCCTGATTTCGTCTCATCTTTCTTTTTCCCTGAAAGAATTTTGTTTCATGAGTGTTTAGTCAGGAAGGATAGTTTTATTGTCTGTCACATTTCATCTCAAATAATATAAACTGCTAAAATAGACTCTAGGGTCCAAGCTTCCATTGATTTTAAAGGGAAGGCCTTAGGCCCAAGTTGTTATTCTCTTGTTGAGCAGGAAACTGAAAACTCAAGCCTGTCAATATTCTTTGGAAATAACATATGCATTCAGTTTTAAGTGCTTTAGTTGTTATCTGATGCAAGGCAACTCTGCTCTTGCTCCAAACTCCACTAAAGCCCATGACAAAAATCAGTTTTATAATGTGAACCTCAGTACAACACATGAATTCGTTGGTACTCAAGATCAGCCTCAGGGAACAAAACAGAAATGTGCTGGATGTTTACTTCTAAACAGTGCACCTGAAAGAATGCTAGCTCAGATATTTTCAACTTTCAGTGAGTGAGGCCATTCTTACTTTATTTCCTATGTATAAGGCTCTTCACAACTGAAGGTTTATTTGGCATTTAGCCTCTGAGAAGAGTTCAAATGAGAAAACATACAGATTGCCTAAGAGAAAGTGTGGCAAGTCAGGTTTTAAAAAAGTAATTTTTTTCATTAGGAACATGTTTTTATATTTTCTATGCCCTTTCATAGCATACTGTCTAGTGTACCCACTCAGGCTATGCAACTCAAAGACAGACATAGTGTCAACATTTGAACAGGCTCTAAAAAACATTTCTGAATACAGAGAGGTTTATAGAAGTTTAAAACAACTAATGCAGTGTCCATAATTTCTACAATTAACTATATAAAAGAAATCAATTTAAAAAATGAGATCCAAAAACCACTTTGAACTGTGATCTGGAATTAATTTCCACAGAAATCCCATCACTGAGCTTCTCATCTCTGCTGCTACCTCTCTTTAAAATTTAAAGTACAAAAACCAGCCCTCAATTTTGTTTAAAAATAATTAAGGCATGCCACTGCACTATGAGCAACTGGTAAATTCTCAACTTTCATAAAGAACAGTGGACCACAAAAACCTTTATTTCTGCATAGACACTTCTTTCATCAAGCTTTCTGAACTGAAACAATCAGAAAAACAAAAAGCTCTGTTGAAAAAAACAACCTATATTGACTAGGGCAGAAACACCTGCAGCTTGACACATGTAATTTAAAGGAACTTATGTGAGGATTTATGTAGGTCATTGCTAGTTATGTAGGTGTGTGTGGAATATACTGGTCCTGATACAAATGATAAGCACATCTCACAGTTTTATGCATATACTGGTCAGCCAATTCATAGACTGACAAAAAAGCTCTACAGAAGCAGAGTTGAAAGGACCTGAGAAAATGTGCAAAAACCCCAGGTGTTACATATTTAGGTTACCATGCCATCTACTCAGATTTCTATGATCTCTCTAAGTATGGGAAGTTGTAGGTGTGCGTAGGCTGCAGTCTTTGTAAATCACGGGTAGGACTCCAAGCCTCCTCACAGACTTGGTGTGAACCAGCATTCAGCACTCAGATATATAATCTCAGAAAGTACTCAATTCTCCACAAAACTCTTGCTACCACATATGAACAGTAGGATAAGTGCATGTTCTACCGCAGATGTGAGATAATACCCATAGCGTGCCATCAATAGAGACAACATATATAGAATGCAATGTGGGATGAGTGGTAAGGCAGAGATGTGTTAACTCAGTGTAACGTTCCAGACAAGGTGGTGTGCCATCTTCCCCTTCCCACTAAACAAACTCAAGTAACATTTTGTATTATCTGTTCTACCTGGGATATGAAGCCAATTTGAAGGCTCCTTTAGAAACATCTCAAACTACATGGTAAACATAGGCATCATCTTCTCACAGAGATGTGCTCTATCTTGCATTAATCAGAGTTTGTACATTTGTACTCTCTCACAAGCTGACCATGCATTAGATTTCTTTTTGCCCGGTTATAGTATTCTCACATTCAGGGCCTCCCATCTGCCTGCAGAATTGTGCTCTTAAGTTCCCAGACAGTTCAGCTGGAACTACATATGCTCATCAGAGGCCAAAGAGCTGAAAGATTAATTCTTGGATAAAGTAGAGAATGTACATTTTGCTTCTGTAATAAATATTGTTACTACAGTTACCTATTGTGAGCCAAATACAGTAGACATTATTTGCTTTTTCATCCTGGAAGATAATAGATGAAGAGAGTTAATACTTCTACTGCAGTTGAGAGTAGATAGCTTTCTACTAAATACAGTTTCAGGACATGATACTGTTTTATGCAGATATGCATTAAAAATTACTTTATTTGTACTCTTATGCATGATTCATAGAGGGACATCTTTTATTATTCTGGATTGGATTTTGCTTAATTTCAAACATCTCTGTGTAACCTGTATGAAAATGTTTACTTAATCCAAAAGTCCTTCTATCCTATTCCTTATTTAGAAACACCCTGTATGTCAGCCAACAGATTCAAAACAAATACAGTATCTCATAACAAGTTAGAGATGACAGGTCACTTTTTTTTTCCTGAAAGGAAAGAGAAGCACTAGAAGGAAAAATAGATCCATGGTCTAAAAAAAAAAAAAAATTCTTTTCTCCACAACCCTTACAACAATGAAATAACAAACCTGAAGACTTTTTTTTTTTTTAAACAAGTGGGAAGGACAAAAATGTAATAAATAAAGTGGTTACAGAACTTCCTCAGAGGACTCATCATAATGGCATAATGATTATCAACTGAAAATGTCAGATGGGATCTTTAAATGGCAATTGGTTCATGAACAGAGATGTCAGCAAAGAACTAACAGATCAGTTCTTAAATGTTGCAAGACTGACCTTATTAATGGCCTTAAACTGCAGTGATTTCATAGTCAGCACTCCAAGGCAGTGATACCTAATATAAAAATGCTCTGCAGAAATAAGGTTGCAGTAGCTTAGACTAATATGAAAAAGTACTGAGCAGGAGAAAAAGTGCAATGATACTTCATGCAAGGAGCATTCCAGTAAGTAAACTTGGGAATCATGGTGGGATTTATTGCTCTTCCATGTTCGGCCTGCATAAGTAACAATGTAGCTCCAGGCTACTGCATCGTGAACCAGGAAACTATCCATGCAGAAAGCACAACCAAGAATGGTATTCAAATGGACATCAGTACAGAGGTGGTCAAACCTTTATTGCACAAACCAGATCATGTCTGTCTGCAGTATGTTGTCAGTGTGCTAAGACTACACTATTTTCAGTATTGACTTTCATGGCCTGTGCAAAATTCCAACTCTGAAGTTAGTTAGTTCATGTAGATCCAGCTAGAGTCTGGCACAACACACAGTAGACACATCCTAGACCCACACATATTTTGCAAACAAATTTCCTAATGGGAAAATAATAAAGACTTATTATTTGAACTGTAATAACCAAGTCAGCTGCTCCAAACTCCAGCTGTTTCTAAAACAAGGTTTAAACATCCATTTCATAAAATTTTCTTAATATTTACAATATTTCACATTAGTTTTGCATTTACAGTTTTCAAGTTTTTATTAAAAGTTGGAAGGAAAGTGGAGTAGTTCTCCAATATATGATATTTTTCCTGAGATGTCTGAATATTAGTTTATTTTGGCTAATACTGCCTGCTGAATCAGAGAACAGAAATTAATAGGCACTGCTAAAGTGAAAGTACTCATAAGAGATTCTATTGTCCTCCTGTCAAGTATATGTTGTTCATATGTTTATTCATAATAAAACAAAAAGCATCCCAAACAGAAAAACACAAAAGTATATTTGTCAGCACTCTAAATTCTTTTATCAGAGAAAGAATTATTCCAGTATTTGGGTTTGTCACATGTGTTTGTGTTTGCAAGGCTGGATTAAAGATAAAATAACGAACCAACACTTGAAAGTTTCCAACTCATTCATGGTTCAGTCAGACAATGTAAAACAGATTTCCAAGACTTCCATGTGCATTACAAGAACAGTTTTAATCACCATTACTTCTGCTTCTAATATCCCAAAAGACTGTATACAATTGAGGTGATATTGGTGTGCCCAAAAACTTCTCTCCTTTAGCTACCTGGCCTTGCCACTCTCATACAGTTTCTGTAATTTTTGACTTCTCAGAATATCTGTCAGTCTTAAACAAGGATTAGTATTAGAAAAAGAAAAAAAAATACTCCTGTTTTTAACAAAACCAACACTGTGAAAAAAGTAATATCTCTCCCATTTTACCAGTGCTCTGTTAGCTCTTATCAGAAAAAAAACCTGACCCTAAATAGCCTGGCGCATATAGATGAGGCAGTGCTGGGACCTACTAAAGAAATATTTATACTGTTATTATGGAAAGAATAGACAATGTGGGTGTCTAACAGAAAATTGAAAGAGAAACATTTGCCAAATTCAGGCAACTCATGAAGTCTCTTCTTCAAAGGTACTGTTTTCACATATCAGTATACCTTCCCCTGCCAGAGATTCTAGACCATGTTCCATTCATGTACAAGTGACTGGTCTCTATGAAGCCAATGAGACAGCTGTTCTTGGACGCGAACACAGTCTTTTGCTCTCACATAAAGCTCTCAATTCTTATATAAAAGACTTATTAAACTACCTCTTTACTAACAATTTGGTAAAATAGCTGTTATTTTCTTTTACTATCCAAGCAAGTGACAATTTATATGTATATTAAGACGGAAAGGACTGTCTTATATCAAAGGTGTAATCAGTTTTCTTAAAAGTTTGTGGTGTCTCCAGGCTTTAGTGTATTTATTTTCTGCAGAGTGATAAGTCAAAGATTAAAGAGACCTTAAATACTGTTTTGAAAAATCTCATGTGTTTATTTACTTTTCTAACATAATAAGGGAAAAAGAAAGAGTAAAGGGCGACATTCAACCAACCTGATCTTCTTCAGTTGACATATCTTGTTTAAAGTATAACATTTTTTAATTGCAGACTGACAAACATTTCAATATATATAATATTGATGAAAATTAAGGGTCAAGATGAACAGCACAGAGCTCATCCATTTTAAAATCAGAATTTACTGACAGTCGTAGTGAAATGGATAAGATGATCCTTTTTAACTAAGGCTAATTCAGTAGGGAAAAATTATAATGAAACAGTTAAATGCCAAATGAAAGGGTCAGCTCCTTGTAAGATTAAACACAAACTGAATTTTATTTTTCTTCTGGGCCTCCACACTGGAAATATACTGCAACGCTTTGGAATTAGGTGCCTTTAAAACTGTGGGCCAAATTCACTTCACACATACTCCACTGACTTAATGAGGCTGTATCTAGAATAAATTTGGCCCAAGGGGCTTTTAATACAATCTGAACAACCAACTAACAATAATACAGTGCCACTTAGTGGCAAGGAAAAAAGTTCTCAGTATATGAGATACAAAGACATTCAGGCATACAGATGATTTTTCTAGTGCTATTTGTATTTGAAATTCTGATAGAATCTTATCTGATAGCTTCCAGTTACATTAAGCTCATTATTGCCACAATATTATATGCATCTTTTCATATAAAAATACAAAAATGTCTGCAAAGAGGGAACGAAAGTGAACCCTTGTAATTAATGTAGCATTAAGAACACTCCCTTCACATTATATCTTCAAATTATAGCCATTTTCTAAAAAGGTTAGAATGTCTGTAAAAGGCATAAATATCTTAAAGCTATTTGTATTTCTCATGCTTGAGTAATGTATGTGTCACCTTCCTTAAAAATTATTCCTCAAAAAGGTCTACAGTATTTCTTTTGTTTAAGTACCTATAGAATTACAGTTTTGGGGAGCGACTATACGTAATAGCATTTTAAATGGTGGTATGTAACTCATTATTCAGAGCAACACTATTCTTTTTTAAAAAAAATAAAGACTAGATGGTATTTCAGTAGAAATAACACAAAATAAGTCCTAAAGGATCCACAATATATCATGGGGTCCATCAATTAGTTGCCAAGAGAATGATCCTTATATTTCTATAGGAAGAGCCACTGCAAAGGACTCTACATTTTGGCAATTTCATAGAATCATAGAATGGCTTGGGTTGGAAGTAACCTTAAAGACCACACAGATTCAATTCCCCTGCTATGGGCAGTGGTGTCTTCTACTAGACCAGGTTGCTCAGAGCCTCATCCAACCTGGCCTTGTGATGCAGCATTCACAACTTCTCTAGACACACTGTTCCAGTGCCTCAACAACCTTACAATAAAGACTTTATCTCTAATTTCTAATCTAACTATAACCTCTTTCAATTTAAAGCCATCACCCCTTGTCCTATTGCTCCATGCCCTTGTAAAAAGTCCCTCTCCAGTTCTCCTGTAGACCTCATTTAGTCACTGCTCTAAGATCTCCATGGACCCTTCTCTTCTGTGTCTGTGCTTGGGATTTCCCTGACCCAGCTGGAGGACCTTGTGCTTGGCCCTGTTGAACATCATGAGGCACTGGCCCAGTTCTCAAACATGCCAAGGTCCCACTGGATGTCATTCCTTCCTTACAATGGTACTCCAAGCTTGGTTGTATTGTCTTTGGCTTGTCTGAAGCCAAAGATGGCATTAATTAATACCATCAATAAAAATAATATACCTATGTGTATAATGGGTTTAAAATGGGTCTCTGTTTCAGAATACAACAAAGAGCTAAGTATGAATTTTGCAACTAATACTTAGTTGTTTACAAGCACTAAGGCTCATAATCACTGATTGGGTTAAACAATCCTTTGGCAATCATTTAGCTGCCACTCATGCTTCAATCTTTTATACTACAAACAAAACTTGCTTTAAGAGGTCTTTAGTAATAATTTTGCACTCATACTTTTGATGAGATTTGTACTTTGAATGGGCATAATATTACCTTATACATCTTTGAATATTTAAAGTGAAGAGACAAAGAAACATTGCCTATCAGATATAAGTAACACATAAATACCATCCTCTAAAAAGAGTTTTGTAGAATGAATTACATCTAGAAACTTCTATATTTATTTATATTCAGTATTGTCAAATCCAATGTCCACTACAGAACACACAGTACTGAATCAATTGACCTGCAGTAACACCAACCATGCAATAATTAACCCAAATTTAGGGAATACACTGTAGTACCATAACACTACAATATTAGAATAAATCAAGGATGACTCACTAGAAAAATATTACATAAGTCAGGAGGCATTTACAGTAACATTTTACTTCAAAATCAGACCAGACTTTTAAAGCAGGTGTTCTGACTGTTCCTCCCTTACTTACCAAAAATCATAGAACTATGAAATAATGAAGATTTTTAAAGGGTTCTTAGAAGGTTCCATAGTCCAACACCCTACTTGGAGCATGGCCATTTAGATCAAGTTGGTAATGTTTTGGTTTTCTCCAGTCAAGTTTTTAAAATTTCAAAAAATGGAAATCCCAAAATGTTTCTGGGAAACTGGACCCAGTGACTAGCTACCTTCATGGTCAGAAAAAGCTTTTCTTTTTGAGTTGGCTTTTCCAGCTTTCCAACTCCTGTTTGTTATCTTTTGTGCCAAAATTTTGTGAAAGAGACTGGTTCTGTACTCCCTAAAAACTCCCAGCAGCTAGTCAGACAGCAATAAGATTCCTCCTGAGCCTTCTCTTCTCAAGGCTGAATGATCCTGTTTTTTTCATGCTCTCCTCATGCATTGTGTGTTCCACCTGCCTCAGTCTCACTCACTCCAGCAAATCTTTCTTGTACTGAAGAGACCAAAAGGGACATAGCAATTCAGAAATTATCTCAGAAGTGCTGAGAAAAATTACTGGTCTTGATCTATTGGTTACAGACTTGCTATTACAGTCCTGCCCTTCTCTCCCTATGCCATTCCCCTCATCCCCTCCTCTCCCCTCCCTGGTGGGAAGGAAAATCGGCAAAAAGTAAGCCTTGTGGGTTAAGACAAAAAAATTTAATAATTGAAACAAAATACTATATAATGATATCGATAATAATGAGTCTCATAATATCAGTAGTAGCAATAGTAATGAAAAGTAGAGAGAGAAAAAGAAAACCCAAGACAGACAAGTGATATACACTACAGTTTCTCATCACCTGCTGATTGATGCCCAGCCTGTTTCTGAGCAATAATTGGTGCCTTTTGTTCAACACCTTCCAGTTTAAGTACTGGACATGACATTCTAGGCTATGGAATATCCCTTTGGCCAGTGTGGGTCAGCTGCCTTGCCCATGTTCCCTCATGGCTTCTTGTGCACCTCCGCACTGACAGAGCATGGAAAAATGAAAGGTCCTTGACTTAGGGTAAGCACTATTTAACAACAACTAAACATCAATGTGTTATCAACATTATTCTTATACTAAATCCAAAACACAGCACTGTACCAGCTACTAGGAAGAAAATTAATCTATCCCATCTAAAACTAGGGCAGTGTATTTGTCTTTTTTCAGTCTATACTTTGCACCATGGAATAGCCTGAGAACATATGATATAGATTGCTCCTGGATGAAACCAGAAGTTGGGCTTCAGGAGTGAACCTAATATACTCCAGCTGTTAAAGTGCCTTCAGTTCACAGGACCACCATAGAGCTACTTCAGATTAAAACCTCTAAAATGCACATAATGCTTCACCTGCAAGCCCCAGCATCAGTGTACTGGTTTAAAGGTAAACCAGCCAGATAAATGAACCCAACTCAAAAAGAGATTGCAAGTCAGAATTACAATTTAACAAAAAGATCACTAGTACAATGAGGCAGAGGAAAAATCCATTTGACCCACAAAAGTCGCCAACATACAACCCAGCACACTGGGGCACAAACAGAATGGAACTCGCCAGCCCCTATGCTAAGCACCACATGGCCTTCCCCCTTAGCATAAAGTAAAAGGAAAGAGAAAACCTGTTGATAAGGATGATGTCCACAGTCTGGCCAGGAGTGGCAATTGCAATCCTATTGAGGTCCTGATCTTTCTCTGGATCCCACAAGCCATCCCAGAGGGCCCAAACCCCCCAGGTTATACCTGCTTGGGATCAGATGGGAGTGCCCAGTACCTTCCCTAGGGCAAGCAGTTTCACAGTGTTTGATTTACACTATGAGTCACGGGATTCTCCTTCATGGCCCGTTAGCAGACATGACCCCTCAGGCTGGGTATGAAGCCACTAATGACTCCCTGGAGGGGATTTATCACACCTGGGTTATTAGTGTGAAGATAGGAAAACTTCTATATCTCCCAGAGTTCCTAATCACCCAGCTTGTAGCCTGAGGGGTCAGGTGTGCCCTGGGCAGCTGCTGCAAATGACCCATTATTTGATGTCCACAAGAAATGACGTGGAGGGTGTAGAATACAAAGCCCTGGCTACACCCTCACAGTGACAAACTGATCCCAGCCACTATAACCAGGACAATCAGATATTCCCTAAATGGTTTGTGACTCCTTATTTGCTGATATTAATATGCTNCTTATTTTCTGATATTAATATGCTAGACAGAAAATTTTCTGGTTAAAATTTTTTTTCAAGATATTCTGAATGAAATAAATTGATTTACTATTGTGATAACATTTTAAATGAGTAATTTATTCCACATATTATATGTGGGTGAGTGCATTTATAAATAAAGGTTCAGTTCTATGAGTTAGAAATATGTAACCTCAAGGAGATGGTCCACTGTGAGTACCATCACTTGTTTGACGGTGACAAAGGATATTCATTGCATCGTACAAAGTCACAGTAATTTCACTCTAACAGTAATATTTTTTCACTTAATTTTTTATTGTCAATATCATTAATTATTCCTATTTTAATTGATTTTTGCTGTTCTTTATTTATTGGCCTGGGTTTTGATATTTATTTCTCCCCTAGTTTATATTAATCAATAAATTAATATAAAAAAAAACAAATAAAATTTCCAAAATGTGGAGGCACCTGTGAATGGGTTTGTTACACTGTGTTTAGATTTGCAAGGGGGCAAGAGTTTTTTGCATTCAATAATAATTTCTTATTTTCTGTTAACAGTTTAAGCTGTGTAAACTTTGTCAGCCTCAAATACTGCCTAATTAAAATGGTTCTAAAATTATCTTTCTACATTCAGATGCCATGTCCGTATCCAAAGTGAATGACCTGTTTGTTCTTACTGCCCAAGTTTTCCTGCTTATAGGTTAATCATACAGGATTGAGTAAATCTTCATCTATAATAATCTTGTAGAACTCAATTTTTAGTCCTCTACCAATCTGTCAAAAAGATTAGTTCTTCTTATTTTCATAGATATCTTCTACTATCCTTAGAAAAGGATCATGACAATTTACTATGCATTCAATCAGATCCAAGTGAGTTACACTAATAGACTTGCTGTTTCTGGAAATAAAACTTGAAATCCTGGAGATTATTAGGATATGAAAATTGTTTCAGAATTCTTTTCTCTTAGAACATTCTTGAGGATTTAGGTCTTTTTAGGTGTATTCTGTAAACTTGAAGTAATTTTCCACTGTCAACAGGTCTTCTGATCTAGCTTTATGTTACAAGGTATACTGATTGATTTAAATAGATTTCAAATTATTTAACTCTATGCAATACATTAGTATCACCTTAAGATAAGTGTTTTCCAATTTAAAGAAAATCTGTCCTCTATGATCTACATGTAACAACGCCATGAAAACAAATAAACGTTTTGAAAGACAGTATTAATCTGAGTAAATTTATATGCATCTGTGACATTNAACCTAATATACTCCAGCTGTTAAAGTGCCTTCAGTTCACAGGACCACCATAGAGCTACTTCAGATTAAAACCTCTAAAATGCACATAATGCTTCACCTGCAAGCCCCAGCATCAGTGTACTGGTTTAAAGGTAAACCAGCCAGATAAATGAACCCAACTCAAAAAGAGATTGCAAGTCAGAATTACAATTTAACAAAAAGATCACTAGTACAATGAGGCAGAGGAAAAATCCATTTGACCCACAAAAGTCGCCAACATACAACCCAGCACACTGGGGCACAAACAGAATGGAACTCGCCAGCCCCTATGCTAAGCACCACATGGCCTTCCCCCTTAGCATAAAGTAAAAGGAAAGAGAAAACCTGTTGATAAGGATGATGTCCACAGTCTGGCCAGGAGTGGCAATTGCAATCCTATTGAGGTCCTGATCTTTCTCTGGATCCCACAAGCCATCCCAGAGGGCCCAAACCCCCCAGGTTATACCTGCTTGGGATCAGATGGGAGTGCCCAGTACCTTCCCTAGGGCAAGCAGTTTCACAGTGGTTGATTTACACTATGAGTCACGGGATACTCCTTCATGGCCCGTTAGCAGACATGACCCCTCAGGCTGGGTATGAAGCCACTAATGACTCCCTGGAGGGGATTTATCACACCTGGGTTATTAGTGTGAAGATAGGAAAACTTCTATATCTCCCAGAGTTCCTAATCACCCAGCTTGTAGCCTGAGGGGTCAGGTGTGCCCTGGGCAGCTGCTGCAAATGACCCATTATTTGATGTCCACAAGAAATGACGTGGAGGGTGTAGAATACAAAGCCCTGGCTACACCCTCACAGTGACAAACTGATCCCAGCCACTATAACCAGGACAATCAGATATTCCCTAAATGGTTTGTGACTCCTTATTTGCTGATATTAATATGCTAGACAGAAAATTTTCTGTTTAAAAATTTTTTTCAGGATATTCTGAATGAAATAAATTGATTTACTATTGTGATAACATTTTAAATGAGTAATTTATTCCACATATTATATGTGGGTGAGTGCATTTATAAATAAAGGTTCAGTTCTATGAGTTAGAAATATGTAACCTCAAGGAGATGGTCCACTGTGAGTACCATCACTTGTTTGACGGTGACAAAGGATATTCATTGCATCGTACAAAGTCACAGTAATTTCACTCTAACAGTAATATTTTTTCACTTAATTTTTTATTGTCAATATCATTAATTATTCCTATTTTAATTGATTTTTGCTGTTCTTTATTTATTGGCCTGGGTTTTGATATTTATTTCTCCCCTAGTTTATATTAATCAATAAATTAATATAAAAAAAAACAAATAAAATTTCCAAAATGTGGAGGCACCTGTGAATGGGTTTGTTACACTGTGTTTAGATTTGCAAGGGGGCAAGAGTTTTTTGCATTCAATAATAATTTCTTATTTTCTGTTAACAGTTTAAGCTGTGTAAACTTTGTCAGCCTCAAATACTGCCTAATTAAAATGGTTCTAAAATTATCTTTCTACATTCAGATGCCATGTCCGTATCCAAAGTGAATGACCTATTTGTTCTTACTGCCCAAGTTTTCCTGCTTATAGGTTAATCATACAGGATTGAGTAAATCTTCATCTATAATAATCTTGTAGAACTCAATTTTTAGTCCTCTACCAATCTGTCAAAAAGATTAGTTCTTCTTATTTTCATAGATATCTTCTACTATCCTTAGAAAAGGATCATGACAATTTACTATGCATTCAATCAGATCCAAGTGAGTTACACTAATAGACTTGCTGTTTCTGGAAATAAAACTTGAAATCCTGGAGATTATTAGGATATGAAAATTGTTTCAGAATTCTTTTCTCTTAGAACATTCTTGAGGATTTAGGTCTTTTTAGGTGTATTCTGTAAACTTGAAGTAATTTTCCACTGTCAACAGGTCTTCTGATCTAGCTTTATGTTACAAGGTATACTGATTGATTTAAATAGATTTCAAATTATTTAACTCTATGCAATACATTAGTATCACCTTAAGATAAGTGTTTTCCAATTTAAAGAAAATCTGTCCTCTATGATCTACATGTAACAACGCCATGAAAACAAATAAACGTTTTGAAAGACAGTATTAATCTGAGTAAATTTATATGCATCTGTGACATTGAAACATCTTATCTCTTATCTCTTAATCCTAATTTATCCTACTGTTTCTTTCAAATGTATAGGAAATTAGACTACATGGAAACTGTCCAAAGTGGTTTGACAAGTATATATGCAAATGTTCTCTTGGATCTTGAGTTCACATAGCCAGATCTTGCAACTCTATGTCCCCACTAAACTGAACCATTTCCAATGTTCAGTCAATTTCAGCTCTACAGACTGTACTCTAAGAACTGAAGTTTTGTCCTCAAGCTCCTCAACACACCAGAAAATTCTGGAAACTGTTTCAGCACAAGGTCCATTAATTAATTCCTTAACTGATATCTTTGAATGACACTGTTTCCAACCAGCAAAGATTATTAGTCTTAAAAACGTCTCAGAAATTATTATTACCATAAGGTAATATCATGTTTTACAGCTAAAATACAGACTAAAATTAGAAGTACAGTCTGTACCCACTAGAAAGTCATTTGGAATAGCCATCTTGGGGACAAAAAACCTTAAAAGTCACACAAGTGATAGTGGGATGACAAAAAGGGCTTAGAACTGCTTTACTTCAGGTGCAACTAAAGCCATTGATCATGGTGTAAACAATGCAGAGCCAACACTAAGTATTTTAATAGTCTTACCCTAGTGCCTAGATATATCATTAATCTTTCAAATCTTGAGACAGTGAGTATGTAGTCCTGATAATCAGAGATGTTCTACCACACCCCAGTCAGAAGACCTGACTGACACATACTCTTTAATTTAAAGGTTCTCTTTGTCTGGAGACACTGGTAAATTAGATAGAATAGAACTGTAAGATTTTTAGCTCTCCTTTCAATAAACAGAGCATGTAATTTTAGCAGCATAATTATAGAGAAGCTAAACAGGTGTCATGTTACCAGGACAGGTCATCTGAAATATCTTTAGTACTAACCAAAACAAAGCAGAGAGAAGATCAAGGCTTAGCTTTCAAGTAACAATTATAAACACAAAATTAGTTCTCCTTAATTTGGTATATACCAGGTCTGCATACAGCATTAGCCATTTTCCAGTACATTTCCATTAGTAATGTCTTTGCTGATTAGTTTTTTTTCTAAATTAGCATGTTTATCCATTAGCATATCAATATTGCTGCCAACCATCCTCTTATTTTTTAGTTTTCTTGTTGCAACAAAAAAATTGCCAATAAAAGCAAGCTTTACTTGAAGCCTTAATTAAGTCTAGTACAATTCTTTTTTTCTTTCTTTTTTAAGCTTTTTAAATACTGTGTAACATTTAGTCAGATTATAGATTTGCTTTGCTCAATATCACTGCTCCTTTGTATAATCAAAACTTCATATTTTGGTTTGGCAGCAACACAAACTATAGTATTTTGCATAGTTTGGAGGCATTCTAATAAAACCCTTAAAAATCAGAAAATTAACATCACCACAGTCAAAATAGTTTGACATTATTTTTGAACCTTCTCTTAAGAAAAAGATGTAAAGAAGAGACTCCTGTGCATAAACACAGCAAGACCTATTCTGATCTCTTTTATACAGTCCTACAATTCAGCTCCCACATTAAGCTACTGAGATGTTTCTGATAAATGTCTTGTGCATGAGAGAAGGGCCAAGTCCAATTCTTCCAAAAGTTTCTTTTTGTTCATATTCCTCTGTTTTTGTATTATACAGAACACTTTTCATTTCTCTGATATGTTCAATTATATTAACCTATAGTCAGTTACAGCAGAATACCTAAGACTATGTTTAACCAAAGCATACAGAGAGCTGGCTTGAACATACAGCAACGCCAGCTTCTACTGTTGATGCTGTTATTCAGGACAGATAACTCATCTGACATAATTAAATCTTGACGGTAATTATTTCTGCTGATTCCTGGTAGACTGCTGTTAAAGATATGCTTATCCACTTTCAAACACACTATCTTATTAAACGAAATGCATGCCAGTAATTACAAAGCTGCACTTTTTAAATTTGGGCTTTTCTAAAATTCTTTTTAGGATAAGAAGATAAAACTTTCCCTAAAAGGCTCCCCTGTGTTTTAAGACCAGGAGAGCCCCGGCATTGCCTGATACTCCAATACCTGATCAGAGAGAAAGAGAAAGAAAGCATGTTTGCATGCACAGTACAGGTTGTCAGGAAGTTTTTGTTTTATAACTCAGCAGTTCAATTTGTACAAAATTTATAAGAAAGTGTTAGCTCTTACTGTTCATTATAACTTCTTCAAATAGTAAGTTCCCCTGAGCTTAATATGTTTCATATGAAATGGGTACTTATTTATTTCACTGTTTGACAGTGAGAGATGGGGAGATTTAAGATAATGGTCGTGCTGAATCATTAATATTTGTTTTTACCTCATAAGGCTATCAAAACATGACAAAAATAAGTAAGAAAGGAAGTTCAGAAAAAAAGCCAGATGAGAAAAGTAAGATCAGATCTGCCTCAAATGTCTGAATATTATTATTAAAGATTACCTTTATACTTCTTCAGTATTCACATCTAAGAACATAAAATATTTTCACAATATGAGTACATTTAGCATAAGCAAATGTTTAAACAAAAGAACGAGGAATCTTAATGAAGCACCCTCCGGAAAATGGTTAAACTTTGCCCTTAAGTTTACTTTGTTCACTAATAGGCTTCTATTTCTAGTACTGAGTAGGAAGGATAGGTTCAATGTGTTAATAAGAAAAAAGTAATACTATTTAATTAATTCTGGCTGAACACACATGGTTTAATATACTTGGCAATATCATTCTATCACATGATATGATAATTTAATGGAACTTTTTTATTTAAATTGCTGGCAAGTTTATGAAATTATAAAGCAAATAGGCCATGCACTTGGGTGTAATTGACTGTATAAATGTGTTTTATACTATACTGTTGGCAAATTAGCCAATCCCTGTCACAGAATCAATTATTATCTAGCTGTATTCTGCAAACACAATAGCAGAAATAGAGCATTTATAGAAAAAAAAACACCCCACTACAATTGTTAATCTTACATTGTGCATCTTAAAGTCAGGCAATAAACATTCATATGCTGTATAATCATCTTACAATAATGCTGCTGCCAAATGAGTGCACATTTAAAGATTCCTTGTTGTTGAAGGAATTCCTGAACTGGAGGTGCTATTTTTATTTGTCTTTTTTACATCAGTGAAGTGAGTAATACATATGTCAGTGAGACAAAAGATATAAGGCTTGACTACATGACTGAAATTTTCAAAGTTACTTAAAGGGCCTTGGACACTCATTTTCTCTTGGTACTTAATTCACGCTAACCTAATGACAACTCTGATAATCAGTACTGTAGCAAAAATTACAAAATGTAGTGTCCATGTTTTTAATGTATGCTGTTTTTAGGGATCAGTGGGGGATTCTGAATGAACTGGATATTTAAACTATTTCCTTCTGGTTCTTATAATAATACGAAGCCTGTCTTTTTTTATGTCACCCTCTGAGTAGGCCATATCCACATTATAAGCAATGTTTAATATGACAACATCTTGGTGTAAATATAGAAACAAAGATGCACTCACTATGCTACAGAACTCAAAAACTGTTGTTCATGTAGACTATATGAAAAGCATTGTGGTTCTGAGCAAATAAGAATCAAGAAATCTGGACTACCACGTCACCAGCATTGCTCCCCCTTTCTACCTCCGAGCTGTGCAAAGACTGGAATCGGGAGTTTTATGGACTATACCAAATGAGCAGCTACTGAGAAGCTACAAGCAGTTTCACTAGGCAGATGTAATAGTTCTTCTGTTCACAGGAAAAAAACAATGCAAACTTTTAGGCAGATAGTATAGTTCTTATGAATGTTACCATGTACCCATAACTTGGTTTTTATACTATGATCTGCACTGCAACTACAAAGGGAAGGATTTTTCACTGCAGCTTATGAGATCGTCTTTCCACTACTCGTGTACCAAAACAATTCAGGTATTATAGCAGACTGCACAAGCCCACCAGAACACTGACAGGTTCTTGGCAGCTGAAGCCTACACTGCTATGACTTCCAGACAACAGTCCCAATCTATATGATATAAAGCTTTCTCAGGAAAGCCTGTACATACCTGTGAACAGATGCATTGTAGATATCCCCAGCACTCTTAATGACATGCAGAAAGCAAGTTGTTTAGAGCCTTGAAAGGCTCTGCAATTCTTTAATGTATCTTTACAGCACTTATGTGGGAAAATACCACCATCCAGCTGAGAGTCATCAGAAACATTCTGTTGTTCTAGGGCTCCAAACTCAGTACTCTCAGTCTCAGCTCCATTATTTACTTACACATTATTCTTTCCATGGAACCAAATTACTGATACCGATTTGAAAACAAATCTGCCAAAAGGGAAGGTATCAACCATGTGCTTCTGTCTTAGAATCAGCTCCACTGAGGACACTCATGAATATATTGTATATATTTCTTATGAAAATGAACCATGATCCAGCTAGTAGTCTTCTTAGAATAGTACTGTTTCCAGTAATTTGTAAGTAAAGTGCTCATCTACAAGTGTCCACTCCCACATTCCTCATACTAAAGGTTTAGATCAAGAACTTTCCCACCTTCAAGTGCTCTTATGTGTGATGTATGTGTGGTGTTTCCAGCCAAGCTGTGTTGGGCTCTGAGTTTCAGGCTGTGATCTGAATTCTGGACACAGTTGTTTTCTGGACCCTACTCTCCCATAAGTTGTTAAAGTTACAAGTCTGGGGTGAAATTCTGTGCAGAGCTTCTCAAACAATACCTATGAAAAGCATACAGGTTGTTTTACTGACAAAGAAAGCTTTAGCAAAGAAATATGAGAAAACTTAAGTAAAAAAGTGAGGAAAAAAAAAAAGCAGAAGTTTTCTGTTACAATCAGGATTTGTGAAATTTGTTCTCAGTCTTGTTCCACTTCCTTACTCTGTTTGGTTCTCTCTGATTCTTCCTGGTAAAATTTTGTCGTCTGTCTTATTCAACTTTAGTGGCCTCACTTGTTGGTGAAGTAATTTTGAACTCTTGTGCCTGAAAATATAACTTTAATTGCAGGTAAAGGAAGAAATATATCAAGTGTGGGGACCAGAAGCTATTACTCATACTAAATGAACCACGGAAATTTTAGAAAGAGCTGTGCCAGTCACGATTACTGAAATGTAGATCTTTGGCTGTGTGATTCATTCTATACTAGGAATTTTAGGGAAAATGGCTGCACCCTGAACACAACTTTTAAATTACACTATGGTTGGGACACCTTGCAAAAAACTTGAAACAGGGTTAAAAAAAATATACTGTGTGATATTAGGGCACAATAGATGCCCTACAAATGAAAGGTCTGTATTTCAGATTTTCCTCTGGGACATAGAAATTAGGTTTATTTTAACAAGTGAATGAATTAAAAAAATGACATAATAATGCTGCTTCATTAGCCAAGTGCTTACCCTAGTACCTGGGGTTGTGTCAGGAAACTTACATCAGATACATTCATTAGACCAGCCTTGCTGATTTGAAGCAAGAAGGTGGACTCAGTGATCCTTGTGGTTCCCTTCCAACTCAGAATATTCTATGATTCTAGGATTTCTAAAAAAAGTTATAAAACCCAGCTTCTCTGACTGCAACAAGGAAAAAATAATAATTGAAGAAAGCCAATAGACCATATCCTTTTTAACTGCATAGCAGTGTACCTTCCCAGCAATTTCAATGTTCAAATAGCCTTCTGTGCTTGATCCCAAGGCCATTCAGATAATTCAGAAACGGAAAGACTCAGAGACATACAGCCACTCTCTATTATACTTTATTTAATAGACAGTACAGCCTAATTGGAAAAGCAATGAGATACTATCATTGATTCATCATTTCTATTATTTATTAACTGCATTAACTCAGAGAGAGTCCTAAGCAAGGACTTTGAACATGATCATTTACATAGAATTATGCTGCCTGTCTATAGAAAAGCACTTTCCTCTGGAAAAGGACAAAATTCAGGATACAACATGTGATGATAATTCAGAAGGAAGATTGTAACATTTTTTTCAAGTAGAGAATTGGCATCTTACACTTCATAGAGTATTTTTATAACTTTTGGTTTCATACAGACAGTGATAGTCTCCATCTGCAACATGGTGATCCATTTACTGAATGAGAGAAAGGCTGTGAATGTTGCCTACCTGGACTTTAAAAAGGCCTTTTCTATTGATTCCCACACCATTCCAGACAAACTGGTAGCTCATGGGTTAGATGGGCATACGCTTCACTGGGTAAAAAAATGACTAGATGGTCAAAGCCAAAGAGTGGTGGAGAGTGGAGTTACATCCAGCTGATGGCTGCTCACAAAAGGGATGTCCCAGGGCTCAGCCTTGGGGCAGTGCTGTTTCATATCTTTACCAATGATCTGGATAAGGGGATTGAGGGTACCCTCAGAAAGGTTGCAGATGGCATCTAATTGGGCAGGAGTGCTGATCTGCTGGAGGCTCTACAGAGGGGTCTGGGCAGGCTGGATTAGTGGGTTAAGGCCAACAGTACGAAGTTCAACAAGGTTAAGTGCTGGCTCCTGCACTTGGGTAACAACAACCCCATCCAGTGTTACAGGCTGGGAGAAGAGTGGCTGGAAAACTACCTGGAAGAAAAGGACCTGGGAGTGCTGGCCAACAGCTGGTTGATCATGAGCCAGCAGTGTGCCCAGATGACCGAGAAGGCCGATGGCATCCTGGCTTTTACTAGAAACAGTGTGGCCAGCAGGACCATGGCAGTGATCATCCCCTGTACTTGGCACTAGTGAGGCCACATCTCAAATCCTGTGTTTGGTTCTGGGTCCCTCACTACAAGAACAACACTGAGGTCCTGGAGCATGTCCAGAGAAGGGCAATGGGGCTGGTGAAGGGTTTGAAGTCCTCAGAGGACCAGCTGAGAAAATTAGGGTTGATGGGACTGAAGAAAAGGAGGCTCAGGGGAGACCTTACTGCTCTCTGCAAGTACTTGAAAGGAGGCAGTAGTGAGGTGGAAGTCAGTCTCTTCTCACAAGTAATAAGTCATAGAACAAGAAGAAAAGGCCTCAAGTTGCACCAGGGGAGGCTTAGGTAGGATATTAGGGAAAATTTCTTCACTGAAAGGGCTGTCCAGCATTAGAACAGGCTTCTCAGGAAAGTGGTGGAGTTCACCATCCCTGGTGGTGTTTAAAAGATAGGTAGATGTTGCACTTAGGGACATGGTTTGGTGGTGGACTTGACAGCGCTAACATTATGGTTAGACTTGATGATCTTAAAGGTCCATTCCAACCTAAAGACTTTATGATTCTGTAATTTTCATCAAGAAGATGGTGAACATTTTAAAAAATAATGGATCCCAGGTCATTTTAGGGTGCATTTTCTGATTATACTGCACAATTTGAAAGATTTCTACCTGGAAAGAAACAGTGTTTCTCTTACATGCTGAAAGATAAAAAGTTGTCTTTCTTTGAAAGTTGGAAATAAAAAAGAACATAACACAATGTGGATATGCTATATGTATGAATTTTCTAGTTCACATAGTTCCTGTTTTGTTTATGTTTCAAAGATAAAGCAACCATCTATGAAATTCCATTTTATATTTTCTTGTCTTTGAATGAGTGGGGGAGTTATAAATAAAATGTTGTTCAAGGAGTTGTATAAATAAATTGGTATAATTAGGTGTCATAATTAAGGTGCCCATTGCTGTTCCAGACACATTTACATAATTGTCAGTGCTAAAATTAAAATAATTGTTTGTCAGAATTGCTTCTGTTAAGGCTGATAGTTCCTTAGTTTGTACAGTTTGCTCCAAGCATTTGTTTAGAAAATATTCTAAATTCTGAACATAAAATGACTAGGTACAAGCCAAAATCTTCACAAGTGAACAAAATTTGCCACCTTGGCATTCAAACAAAATGTCTTGCCTGGTATCTTGGAACACATCTTTTGCATAGTGGCCAAACTCTGTATGATTTCAATATCTGTCTGGAAACTGTGCATGCTATGCAAGTAACTCCTTTGCAAAACAGAAAGGGTAAAAAATTTTAGGTTTTGAGGAATTACAATTATAGAAAAAGCCCTTTAGACTGGTATTTTGGTGTGGTTTTTTTTCCACAATTTGCCTTTATGAGTTGAATTACTTGTGAGAGTACATAAGTACCAGGAAGACAAGAACTGAGTTTTGTGCCACTTCATGTAATGCAGCTTTTAGATTACCACATTAGAAAAACAACTCAGACTTAACCAGCATAGAACAGTGGGTTTTGTTGTATTGAATAACAGGTTACCCAGATGTGTTAAGTGCAAATGTTTTTATCAAAAGAAGAAGTATCTTAGAAGACTTTTATTTCTCAGAGCTAAATGATTCTGTATTAGTATAAAGCTGCATTTGAGCACGGTTGCAGTAATTTAAGATGCTGTCACATATGTGTAGAAATAACAGATTTTATAAATCCTCTAAGATCCTTTAGAAACATTGGAAGTGATCATTCATACACTTACTATGACTTTCATACACTTTCATACACTTGCTATTGTCCTTGATGTTTCTCCTTTTCCCCTGCTCTTACTCCTCAAAATGTCTCCTTTCCTCAAATTAGAAGTTAAAATTCTCTGGGACAGAAGTAATGTCATATTGTGCATTTAGACAAGCAGTGCTCCAATTTTGAGCTGTGAAGCACAGGGCCAAAGCCACAATCAAATTACAATAAAAAATACCCCATTAGAGGATGTAGTTTTATCAGGGGAGATTGGAAGGGTAAGTTACAGAGTGTTCTGTTCCCTTTGCTATTAAGGTCATCTTCACTTCATACGGTAGAAGACAGTCTCCATTAATATCGGCATTATATTCACACTGCGTATAACTAAAGATTTACTTTTATGTAGTCATCAGATAAACTATAAAGAAATGAATGACATTGGAAGATTTTTTACCTTACATACATATTATTTATATATGTGTATATATTACATGGATGTTTATTATTTGTATATGTATATATTTTAAAAGAAGGAGGTATATTTCTTCTTTTGAACAGTTTACTCCTAAGAAAACTCTTCTGCCTCTTGTTCCATAATGCAAGAAGAGGTTTACAAAGGGAGTATCAACAGAAAAATTCAGCATGGTCTCTATTTTTTGCAACATAAAGAAGAAATTCCTGAAGGAATATGCATCCATTCTTTTGTTTCTGTAATACCACTACATTTTCATCACTGAGAGTAGTGAATAAACAATCAAAGACTTTTGATTAAACGTGACAAAATCCTTTTCTCACCCAACAGTAGCAAAAATGTAAACTACCCATCTGACCAGGAAAAAAAATGAAATATATATATCTAAGTGTATGCACCAGTATATTACCAAACTGTTTGTTGTTTGATTTTTTCAATTACACAATATAATTTCAAGATCTGAACATAATGTTTACATTCCTTCCCATATTTTTTAGCTCACCTACTTATAACAATGACAGAAGTGGTATGAAAAGCCTTTAAAGCTAATCTTGATACACTAATAGCAGGGTAGACATCAAGCTCTTGGTTATCCTGCTTCTCCCTATAGCCCTTCTAGCGTTAATAACATTAAGCTTTCTGTGCACTGGAAGATTATTATAATTTTAAACACACAAACTAAACTAACCTGAAATTCTCTCAAGTAGAAAGTGTCTTAAAAAAAAAAAAAAAAAAGAGATGGCATAGAGAAAAATTAATTCCACACACAAGAACCATGCTTTTATGCTTTTTAGGCTGGTTTTACACTTACAGTTCTACCAGTTGGTCCAAATTACTTCTGCTAGAGATCTAGGCCTAGATGGACCTACAGTTTTTACTGTGGAGATAAACCATGTCTCAAATTTTACAGGCACAGCACTAAAAAAATGTCAACAAAAAGCATCCTCCAATATCCTAGTGAGCTTTCTACCTGAAAGCCCTCTGCAGAAAAGGTTTTCCTTCTAGCTCTTTCATGCTCAAAATAGGCTTTCATCAGCCTAGGTTTTCCCATGTGTAAAGGGAAAAATGAGAAAGAACGTTTGTAAGGCAAATAGAGTTTAACCCATTTGGTAGGTCTTGAAGTTAAGGAATATCTTGAAGATAAGGACTTATTTCAAATTAGGCCAAGAGGAAACCTAGACACAGAACTGTCACTTTGTCACAGTAAAGAATTTTAAAATGAGAAAGGATAAATCTCTAGGGAAAAGTCACAACCAAAAAATAATCCATCTGAAAACTGGATGATTATATTTCACTGATTACCAAAAGGGTCTGAAAGGGCCTGAAGGTCCCGCTCTGAGTGGGATTGTTGCCAGCACTTGATCAGGTCAGCTATTGCTTTACCTCTCTGTCTTGGAAACCTCCCAGGATGAAGGTCTCATGGCCTTTGGGAAACCATTCTAGATCCACACCACTCACTGAGAGATTTTCCTCATGTTCAGATAGAACTTTCCAAACTGCAACAAGACTTTTTCTCCTTGCTTTTTCATTTTTCAGTACCAATAATGACTTCATAATCCTTATTGTTCTATTCAAGTAGCTGTAAGCTTCAGGTGGATGTCTCTTTATCAGCCACTCCACTAGAATAAATAAAACCAGGTCCCTCAGTCTCTCCCAATAGGTCATGTACATGAGGATCCTAAGCATATTAAGAGGTTTCTTCTGCCTCCTCTCCAATTTATCAACACCCTTCCTAAACCAAGATGTTATGACTGGACAGGACCTTTAGATGTGGGTATTTTTTAACTGTTTGTTTGAAACCTAAATCCATTTGGGGTACCTTTACAACACGAAAGGCACTTCCAATGAGTAATAAAAAATAAGGTAACCTTGTTGCCTTATCTCTTTGTACATTTCTCCATGCCTTTCAACTTTATCTGTTTTGTTCTATAGACAATGCATTTTTCTCTTCCAGATGCTACTTTAAACAGTCACTGGGACAGAAAGAGGACAGTGTTTTCTGAGGTAGATATGTAAGGAGCTACTGTAGATAGTATCATCAGAGCTCTTTGGTGCACAATAGCAGAAGAGATGATGTGCTCTTTCTCCTTTGCTCCTATGGCTACCAACACGGCCAGAAAAATAGAAGAGTTTCCACCAGAAAGTGAGTACAAAAAAAATTCTGACAAAGCAGCCACTTCCAGAAGCCATTACCATCAACAGAGAAGCAAATAGAGAAGCATTTTCTAATACCTGCGTAATTTTAAGATTGGCAATAACAGTGAATTTGATAAATGCATTTGATTACCAATTTGCCTGACTGGGGCCAGTGATGACTGCTCTAGCGGCTTGTTGCAGCTCAGCCCTCAGCTTATGATTGTCCATCCCATAGGCCACAGGTGGCCTTCGCAGTGTCCTCACTCACAGGAAAGCCTAGGAAGTTTTGCACACAGGATTAAAAGCAGCTCTGAAAAGCCTTCCAAAAGAGACAGTGGCACTAGCAGGGATCTGTGCTCTTTTCCCCAGAGGAAGGTTGTAAGAGTTTTGCTGTGGAAAGTGAAAAGCCATGTCAGCATGGGGATGGTAACATCAGTATAGCTCCAAAGTCTCTTATGTTATGATAGGTGAAATCACTCTTTCTTAAACTGCAAACCACTAAAACATAAAAAAACATAGTACAGACTTCCACAAAAATGAAGTTCTGACTTCCTTGTCCTGGTTTACCAGGGAAAACGTCATGCTTTCAATTTTTTCTAAATATGTAATAAGAAAACGGTAAGTTCCCTGAGGCAGAAACACTCTTTCATGATGCTTTTGCATAGTACCTTGCAAAATGGGACCACACTCCCATGTAGTCTGCAGAGAGTACTGTAACAAAATGAATAAGTAATGCTTCCAGGAGACGCATCAAATACAGAATACACTGCATCACCTCCTGCACAGCACATCAAAACCGCTAAAAATGTCAACAGATTAAACCTGCACAATGGCCTGGCACAATGTAACATGGAAGCAAGCAGTACATTTTCCTCAAGAATGTTGCGCGTACTCTAAAGCACTGAAAATGGTGTTATTTAAGTGTAATAATAAGCAAGGCATAGCTTTTTAGTAGTGCATTATTAAATAGGTGAATATTAAAAAAAGACATTTCTATGTAATACAACTATTACAGGTATCAATTGAAATCTAAATCTTGTAAATGTGCTTCTATAAAAATTAAACTTGAATAAGTTGTCTGTTTGTAGGCACTTAGGAATATTCTCCAAATTATATCAATATTTCTTTAATTATGTTTAAGAAAGAGGTTGCTACAAAAAAAGTAGCCTGCAATACCAAGTGCTTCATCTTGGTCAATTATTCCCATGTGAGTAATAAATCCTCCCTATTTGCCAACTCAGCCAACAGATATGCTTGACTGAGTCAGGAGAATTGATAGCCTCTTTCTAAAAAAATCTATTACACACCAGATCAGCACATCCATAGTCTCAGGGTTCTGCATCAGCTCCTTTTCTTCCTCCGAAATGGCCTCACTAGTGAAGAAATCAGGCATTTTATGAGACTGGAAAACAGAATTTGCATCAATATTTCTTTTCCTTTTTTTCCTGCAAATTATGGACTAATATCTAACTTCAGGAAGCTGCAGAACTCTCCCCCAAGAAAAGACCAGGGTGATGACTTTTTAAATTGCCATCAATCTCTTTGGTGACAGCACTAAACACCAGTCATTCAAACCTAGACTGTCTAGAACAGAAAGATACCATCAGCACAACCCATATAATAAGCAACATATTGTCTGAAGCACTCAACAGTATCATAAATTATGCAAAACTCATCCACTGTCACCCAGAAGTCCTCCCTGAGTGGTAACTTTTGCTTTAGTTCTCTCTTTTGCCATCCCCTACTCTTTTAAATCTAGATGAGGTTGCTCTAAAAGCAAAGTGGTGAGAGTTATGAGGAAATGGAAACTGATTTTTAAAAATAAGTAGGCTAAAATGGCAAAAAAGAATAGCAAAAGAAATATAATTAATAGTGTCTACTATTAGTAACATCCTTTAGCTAGGAAAGCATGAAGTCCTATGCTATCCTGAAAGGGCAACCTCTGATGACAGGAAGTTACTGGCATTTTCAGCTGCGTAGGCTTTATCACATCTACTCTACTTAGTAAGTGTGACGGACACTTCATGTCAGGGACTTCGATGTCATTCAGGCTGACGGGGTTTAGAGATGATATATCTTTCTTGCTTCAGTTGAGAACAAAGTGCAAAAAGAAATTGTGTGGTCACACTGTTCAAAGTTAAATGCAGACCAGAGGGAAAAAAAGTTAATGTGCCTGACTGCAGTATTTGCTCTTAGCATGCAGTTGCAAGCCTTGAAAGTCCCGTTTAAGTATCTCTTTTTTAAGATAAATACCTATTAAGTAATGTATATGCACAAGCTGAAGTGTTAAATGGTTTGTTGAAACCTATTAGAGTACACAAGATGATAAACATAAATTATAGCTAATATACTGCACCAGTGATTTTTAAACATAAAAATTACTGACACTGTAAAAACACACTTGAGTCATCGTAGCAGCATAATAGCACTAATCCATGTTTATCCAACCGTGCACTTTTCAAAAACAACACAAACCTCTAATAAATGCTTTGGCTTCACCTTGACAACTTATATGGGTTATTGCCTCGTTCATGCCTGGATAACCATGTGTTATGACTTAAATGTTCTTTAATATCAATTTATGCCTTGAAGAAAAAGGATTGAAAAACATAGTGTACATATGGTTCAATTTATTACAGCAAAACAATCATTTTAGTTTGAAGATATTTTCTCATGGTGCATATCATAGAAATCTTATTCAATAGAGCTCTCAATAAACCAGATTTTTTATGTCACAATAAATGAAACTAAGGCAGCTAATTGTTGCTAAGATTCTAAATAGATGAGTCTATTTGGCTTTCTTGTCAATCAAGAAATAAATTCCTTAACACTTGTATTTCTGGATTCTAATGTCTCTAATTGGATTTTACACTATCTGATTAACGATGTAGTTTATAGACTACTGTAAAAAAATGTGATACTTAAAAAGTGGAAGAGGAAATTGTGGGCTGTCAGCATTTATGGAAAAGGCCAAGACAACATTGAGTAATTTAGTATTTTTGCAAAATGGCAACGAAAAGCATAAAACCTGGTCAACGATGCCTCATTTGTGGCACTCTTGTTGTGTGTCTGTGATACAAAAGAAGACCCTGGAGTGCTATTCTGAAGAGTATTAAAATATGTAATAGTCTGTACAGAAAATGGATGGCAGTTTTAGGAAATTACAAAATAAAAAAGAAATCCAAATTTTAATTTAGAACCAAAACCAGAGTATAAGCTTAAAATTCAACCACAGACTAGTTATGAATAAAACTTACAGAAACAGGTACAAGCACAAGGTAGAAAGAAGGTTGCAAAATATTCTTGCTACTTCTACAGTAGCCATTTTTACTGACAGTCTCATTTTCATGAACTTTCTGCATTTTCCAAAGATGTTTCCAGCAATCTTTCAACCAGAAAGATCTCCTCAAATATGGAGAGGTGGCAATCCTAAAAGAATAATGGTTGCAGATATGCAAGACAGTCTTTGTCATTTAATCACCATTATATGGTGAAACAGACTGGTTAGAAGCTAATTTTAAACCATGATGACAGTAGAAGCAGTAATGTCTGTGAGCCCTGTAACTCTTGTTATGAGGAAGATTTTCACAATATTCAGGTCTTAGAATCATAGAATTGTTTAGGTTGGAAAAAACTTGAAGGTTAGCAAGTCCAACCTCTGTTTTAGACAACCAGCACATCGTGAAATGTTCACCTTTAGGTCACAAGCTCTTGCATGCTATTTATGCAGATGTGGATTTAGAAAGTTTGGGGGAAAAAAAGTTAGTTCAGCTATTTGGAGGACTCTGAACTCTCCATCTTTCCCACTTCAAAAACAACCTCAGCACTGAAATTTGAACAGGACACTTATCAATAAGGGTAAGATAATAAAACTGCAATTTAAAGATGGGGGATGTCCAAAAGAAGTAATACCTCAGCTTATTCTGTAAGGAGTAGGTTTGATTTCCAAGATTAAAACCACTGGAAAAACAAAAGTAAATAAGACCCCACTGTAACATAAAATGAAAAGGACAAAACCCAAAGTACAACAACAACAAAAAAGTAGACCAAAATAAAAGAAAAAAATGTTAAAAACCCAATGTAAAAAAAAGGAAATAATAAAACCCCTCAACAAAACAAAAGTAAAAGCCCAACATAAAACTCAACATTAAACCCCAATGTAAAACACAACAACTCATAATAGGAATACCCAACAAAAAGTACAAATAAAAAATTAACCAAAGTAAAATTAGCAATAAATATGCCCCAGAGTAAACAAAAGCAATCCAAATTAAACAAACCCACAACCAAATAAAATGTAAAACTTGACATAAAGCAAATTAAAAAAAAGCTAAAAACAGAACAAGAAAAATTGCTTAGTAAAGCAAAATAAATCAAAGAAAACAAAAGGCAACCACCCCCCTAGGAAAATAAAGTCCCAACACCAACCACAATGCAAAACTCCAGTATTAAACAAAAAAATAAAAAGCTCCAGATCAACTGCAAAGAAAATATAACCCCAATTAAAAAAAAAAAAAACAAAAAAAAATTAGAAAGAAAAAACCTAATGTAACCCCCCAAAAAATTAGAAAAAAGAACCTAAGTAAAACAACAAAACCAAGAGAAGAATAAAGAGCAAACAGCCTAAGTAAATCCAGGTACACAAAAGTAAACCAAACAAACCAAACAAAAAGCAGAACCCAACACACAACGCCAACGTGAACCCCAACATTAACCCCAAATGTTAAGCAACGATACCAAAAAAAAAAAAAAAAGGAAAAAATAAATAAAACCAAAGTAAAGCCAAGAAAACAAAAGTAAACCAAAAACATGAGAAAAACCCTACCCTGTAAATTCCCAACATACAAAAAAAAGGAACCCCAAATTAAAAGTAAAACAGAAATTAAGAACCCAAAGAAGTAAACCAAAATAAACAAAAAAAGAAAATCCTAACATAAAATTCAATTAAACTCCATCAAAAAATGAAATACTAACAATCCAAAAAGCACAACACAAATAATAAAAAAATCAACTCAATAAGTAAAACACCAATGTAAAACCCCAACATTAAATCCTACTGTAAAGCCTGATAGAAAACAAAAGATAAAAACCCTGAAGTAAACCAAACTAAACAAAACCCCCCAAAAATCCACACCATGAACAAGTAAAACCCACATAGAACATCAAATAAAAATAAGTAAAACATTTTTTTTCAAATCCAAAGTAAACTAAGAAAACAAACAAAAAGTGCAACTCCAAGGTAGACTAAAAAATAAATGAAACAGAAATAAAATAATATCAAAACGCCCCACAAGGTAAAAAAAAGCAAAAAACACAAAGTAAAACTAAAAATTAAGAAAGAAAAGCAAGCAAATACAAAAAAAACCAAAATACCTGTGAAATTAAACCAAAGTAAACTAAAGTAAGCAAAAAACTAGAAAAAGTAGAACTCTGATGTAAAACAGCATAATCATTACAATAAAGTGGAACAAAAAAGCAAAACACACCAAAGTAAACAAAAATGAAGTTAAATAAGATGTAAAACAAAATATAAAACAACGTTAAGCAAAATAATAAACCCCCCAGAAGTAAACCAGTGTAAAACAAACAAAAAGACCCAAGGTAAAACAAAACAAATGACAGAACCCTCAAACAAAAGTTACAAGCTCAAAATAAAAACCCAAAGACCCCCAAAGTAATACCCCAACGTACACCTCAATGTAAAACCCCAACATAAAACCCTAACACAAACCAAAACAAAAGCAAAGTAAAACTAAAAAATACCACCAAAATAAGCCAAAATAAATAATAAAACACATATAAAATGTAAAATCTCAGTATAGAACCCCAACATAAAAAGTTAAAAAAAAAATCTCCAACAACTATACTAAAGTAAAGAAAGGTAAGCAAAAAACCAGAAAAAGTAGAACCCCAATGTAAAACCCCAATGTAAAACTCCAATATAAAACTCCAATATAAAACTCCAATATAAAACTCCAATATAAAACTCCAATATAAAACTCCAACAAACTTAAAAAATATAAAAAACCCCTAAAATAAGTCAAAAAAGTAACCATAAGTCAACCAAAGAAAAAAGTAAATAAAAAGTCCAAACAAAAAATAAAGCCCTAGTGTAAAAACCCCAATACTAAAACAAAATAAAACAAAAAAAGTTTGAAAAACCTAAATCAACGTAAAAAAAAATAATTGTGGAGCAAGTTAAACCAAAGCAAACTAATGTTAAGTAAAACATAATAAAGTAAAAAGAAGTAAATTAAGTCTGAAAAAGCGCAAAATAATAATATTTTAAAAAATATCATTGATGTAAATAAAAATGGTAAGAATAAAATAAGATACATTTTAAAAATAAATTAAAATCACACAATGGGTGAGTCTGGAAGGGACCACAGTAGGTCATCTGGTCCAACCTCCCTGCTCTAGCAGGGTCATCCTAGAGCACATGGCCCAGAATTGTGTCCAGACAGTTCTTGAATATCTCCTGTGAGGGAGAGGGCACAAACCCTCTGGGCAGTCTGTTCCAGTGCTCGGCCACTGGCACAGGGAAGAAGTTCTTCCTCACATTCAGGTGGAACTACCTGTGCCTCAGTTTCTGTCCCTTGTCTCTTCTCCTAGTGCCTGGGACCACCAAGAAGAGCCTGGCTCCTTCCTCTCAACCCTCTCCCATCAGACCTTTACATACATTGATTAGACTCCCTCTCAGTCTTCTCCAGGCTAAACAGGCTCAGCTGCTTCAACCTTTCCCCATAAGAGGTGCTCCAGTCCCCTAAACATTACAGACCTCCACTGGACCTGCTCCAGGAGCTCCCTGACTCTTGTACTGAAGAGGCCAGAACTGGACACAGCACTCCAGATGTGGCCTCACTAGGGCTGAGTAGGAGGGCAGGATCAACTCCCTCGACCTGCTGGCAATGCTCTTCCTAGTGTACCCCAGGATACCATTGTCCTTCTTGGCCACAAGGACACACTGCTGGCTCACAGGCAGCTTATTGTCCCCCAGGTCCTTCTCCACAGCATTACTTTCCAGCAGGTCGGCCCCGAGCCTGTCCTGGTGCGGGAGGTTATTCTTTCCCAGGTGCAGGACCCTGCATCTGCCCTTTTTGAATTTCAAAAGTTTCTTCTCTGCCCATCTCTCTAACCTGTTGAAGTCCCTCTGAAGGGCTTCACAACTCTCTGAGGTATTTAGCCACTCATCCCAGTTTTGTATCATCAGTGTTCTTGCTGAGGAGGCATCTATCGCTTCGCCCAAGCCACTGATGAACAAGTAAAATAATATTGGGCCCTCTATAAAACCCTGGGGGACACCACTAGTGACAGGAGAACTCCATCCCCTTGCCAGAGATTGAGGTGAGGCTGACTGGCCAGTAGCTTTCTTCTTGCCCTCTTTGTAATTGGGGTGACCTTTGCTTTCTTCAATTCCTCAAGCACCTCTCCTGATTGTCATGACCTTTCAAAAATTATGAGTGGCCTGGCTATGGTTTCCATCAACTCTCTCAGCACTTGTGGATGTATCCCATCAGGGTCCATGGACTTGTGGATGCTTAGTTTGTTTAGGTGTTTTCTGGCCCAATCCTCCTGGACCAAGGGAAAGCCTTCCTCCCAACATACCTATACCCTGGTTTCCTGGGTCAGAGGTCCCTAAGGGCTGGTCTTATCAGTAAAAGACTGATAAGTTCCTTGTTCCACACTCTTCAGCTCAAGAGATGTAAGTCCCTAAGAATGAGATTTACAGCAACCAACAGAATGACTGAGGAAAGAGTTAAGGCAGGCTGTAAGAATCTTGAAAGTTGAAGTCCTAAAAGTGTATTCTATCTGCATTTGAGATAGAACTACAAAACATCAATCTCCTAAAGTAATCTAATTTATGAGTCAATTCCATTTTTTTCTCTCTCTTTCTCAGAAATTCATCCAGCTTCTCTTATAGGAGATAGTATCAGGATACTTCACAATTTTCAGTGCATTTATCTTCATAGTATCATAGAGCTATAAAAGAAGTGTAATTACTCACGCTGTATGGAGAAATTAGGGGAACTGGCACAGTTATTCAAAAAGAATATGACAATGCAATAAACTGGTTGGCTCTACAAACCTTGACAAGAATCTGAACCGAATGATTGTATTTTTTCTTCCTCCTTTTCCACATTCCCTTCCTCAGTCTATTTGTCTATTCCTTTTGGGAAAAGAAAGAAAGGTAATCAGAGAGATCAATAGGAATGCGTGGAAGAAAAGAACACAAGGAAACAAGTAACTTGAAAGGACCTTAAGTGAATGGAAAAATTTGATTTCCTTATTTTAATAAAAAAGTCAGATGCAGCACCAGGTGAGGAAGGCTACAAAAAGAGATAGAGTGCTTATGGATGTAGATTTATTTACAGAGAAACTACTTGTGGCCTGTCCTGGCTTGCTACATGACTGAGGAAAGGAAATGACAATAAAGAGCACTATTTGCTCAGTGGTGAGCCAGATATATCAGCTACCATGGGGCAGTGCACTTGTTATCAAACAGCATTCTTCTTCCCCCTCTTAATCTGGGGCTTCTAAGAACCGGCATAAGTTCAGTGACAGCTACTGCTCTATGTCTTTGTACATGAAGTTTGCTTAAAGATTTTATTTAATGACAGCTTGCCAGTTATACTTTCACATTCCCTGAAGTTCCTGATATATTTTCTTTTAGTCTCACATTTTGCTGAGGTCATAGATTTCTGTCTCTGCAAAAAAAATCATTTTGTAGCCAGTCATTTTTGTACTCATTTTGTACTCTACAGTACCCAGAAATGTGGTTGACTTTACAGGCTAAAGAGGACTATTAAAAAAATACATAGAAAGTCATAATGAGAATAAGATTTTTTTTAAGCATTTTAGAAGAATAGTAAAAGGTTGTTCTGGCACTGTCCCCTTTGAACTATGACATTCAGATAGTCATCCTTTTTTTCTTTAGAGAAACAGACTTTAAACCAATTTTAAATTTTTGTGAAAACTAAAATATGAATGAGAATGTTAACAAAGCCTATGTTAAGATCTGTATTGCATGTTTAGTAAAGTTGCTTCATAAGATTATATTATTGTAACAATACTGATTTTTATTCATGCATACAAGTATAAGAATTTATTTGCTAATATTTCTTCTTATTTTATTTTTTTAAAGATCATTATTTTTTTTCAATGGGTAACTGACAGGAATTTTCAGAACAAGGGTTTCTTCTTTTTGATTTTAAATTAAAAAATCTTTCTCTTCAGGGATGGTTCCTGAAGCTGGATTTCACCCTAGCATTTTTCAAAACAACCATTCCCAACCTAACAGTTAATACTCAAGTGTGTCATAGTAGAAAATTACTTAATATTAAATACTAAACAATTATGAGAGCAATAGCCAAGTAGATGATGATAGAACCAAAGAGCATCTCTCATGTGATTGATTACTTTTGGCCTACAAAATATAGCTTCCAATTTTCATTTAGAATTTTTGTTTAGAATGAGTTTTACTTGATAAAAAATGGTGCAATAGCAGAAATACAGAAGTCCACATACAACCTCATTTCAGCAAAATATAATCAAAATCTTCACACTTCTGATCTCTCCTTTTACTCTTGTAACTTCACTGCAACTGCATTTCTCACACAAACATTTAACAAGTGTCTGTCATGACAGACACAAATCAAAAGCACACTTAATTTCTCTGCTCTGTAACAGGTGTGTTACTCTAACTATCTACAGCTGTTGTAGATCACAGAAGACAGAAGTGAGAAAAAAAAAAACTCAAACAAAAAAAAGCCTGTTTGAATTCTTCTACAGCTGCAGAGGATGTGGGTCCAGATTCTGACAAGGGAAAAAAAAAAGTCAAAATTCATGTTACATCAGTTCCGGGGAAAATTTTCTGGTGTTTTAGAGACTGTGTTACTTTTATACCACCTTTACGTTCAGGTTTCTCTTGCAAGGATCTTATCTACATAAAAGGCATTCTGAATCTTTCATCGGAGTAAGTTCAACACAAATATTGTGTTGAACTTTTTAGCTCCTTGATAGTGGCATTATTCTGCAACAGTCATTTTCTTATACCACGTAAACTCATCCAGATGCAAATCTTTACCTATTCTTTGTGCTTTTTCTGCTAGAGGGATCTTCTAACAGGGCCACTGGGAAGAGCTATACTGCTCAAAGCCTGTTATGTGTGAAAGCCTATGCCTTACAGCATGCAATTGCTTCTCTGCTACCTGGTAGCATGGTACCTCAAGTAGCTACCTGGTTTTGGTGAACAGCCACGCTGATAATAAGGAGATACAGCACAACAAAACACAATGAGAATATCTAGACTAGGAATATGGATCATTTACTGGTACTGAAGACAGCTACAGTTTTATACCACCTTGTGGTAAACAGAAGTTATTGCAATATTCAAGAGTACATTTTCTTTTAAAGTCTTCAGAGCATCCATGTTTTGAGGCTGTTTAGCTTCAGGACAGGTCATTAACATTTCAGATAAATGAAGAAAAATCTCAAGTATAAAAGTAAATTCATATCCTTCCACAGCTTTTGCCTTCACTCTATCCTCCATATCATGACATACACAAATATAACATTAATAAAACTACTTGAAAAACCTAGTAAGCTTATCTAGGTAAAAAAAAAAATAGTTCTTCCTCCTCAGAGGGAGTCTGAACATTTAATATACAGGGACTAGTATAATATCAGTTCTGAAATATACCTTTATTTTATTGTCACCAGAGTAATCCCATGAGCTTCCCCTGCTAGATTTATGTCTTCCTCTCTTCAAGAATCAAAGTAAAAATGCAGAAGTGCCTTTTCCATTGTTTTTATTTATTTATTTGTTCTAAACTCTATAGAATACTTCTAAGTAAGAAACATTCTAAGTTGGCACATAGGACTGTAACATGTATACTCAGAAATCAAGTGTTTAAAAGGCCATTTAAAATCAGGGTATTACTTTTACCTGAAAGGGAAAGGAAACAGCAGTCAGTTGGGGTTTTGCTGTTTCCAAGTTCAGAGCAGTGGTGGAAATGGCACCTACAGGGAATTCTGAAGGCTGAACAGCTCATAGTAATACTGTGTTAGCATTTGTTTCTGAAAATAATAATTTTAATTCATGTTCATAAAGAACAGAAAGTATATTCTAAACGGTTCCTTTGCTTTCTTGCTGTCTGGAGTAAACTTTAAGGCAACTACTGAGCTATTGAGTGTAAAGGGTTATAACAGAAAGACTGAGACAAGTTTAATTATAATACTGCGGAGTTATAAAGGAAATAAATAGTATACCATACAGAAAGAAAAGATTGAGCATTTCTGTAATTAGTATGTTTTAGCTGGATAAGAGAACCCGTAGTGTTTGCTTATTCTTTTCCAAATTTGATGAGATGTGGAATGGACTAAGAAATATGGGAAGTAAACCCACATTTTACAGATGTATAAAGCACTATAGGTACAAAACCATAATGGGACAAAATTTTTCAAAAACTCTAATTTAGTAATAGTGTTCTGTATTTGATTGTTATGAAAACATTTTATGGGTTTTTTTTAAATAAACCTTAGTTACACAGGAATAAGGGCTAGCCTTTCCAATGTAACCATTTTATTTTCTTTATAAGTTTGATTTTCTCAGTGTTAATACTGACATGAGATTGAAAATATGCTGGATACATTCTAATCATGCAGGAGTAAACCTGAAACCTTCTGAAGACCATACAAACTATACACAAATAACAGTGTATGGTGTGTCATTTCAGTTAAGAGCTACCAACATGCAAGAGCATTAATCTCATTTTTAAAAATTCACAGTAGATTTCTGTAGAATCTTGAGATCACACATAAGTATATATATATATATATATACATGCATTTAAAAATACCTACCACTTTTGTATGCTCTTGAGGCTTTCTGTTAACTCTCTGGATTATAGTAGTTCCTAGGAATCCTTGCAATATGTTTCAGACTTTGCCCCGCAGCTTTACTTTTAGTAACTTTTGTAGTGTTATTCTACTATAAATGTGAGCAGTACGTAGTGCATTTGATGAGTCTTCTACTACTCTTTGTTGCCTTTTCCCGCCAGAATGACTTCAGACACTAAATTGGCTCTGGCATATTAATCTTTTTGCTTATGTGATAAGCTCGTAAAGACTAGGAAACATCTAGAATATAACAGTCACAGGTGTCGATACAGTCAGTGTAGGTAGAGGTAGCTATTAAATTTGTAAAGAAGCTTGCTTGATAAGGAAACTAATATAATTTTATAGGCTGACTTTACACAGGAACATTTGTAGTTGAGAATCATGCAGCCTGCTTTCTGCTGTCCTAATTATTTTATCCTTTTCACTGTATGGTTCCCTCTAGTGATTCTTGTAAGGAAAGAGGCTACCTGATCCCTTAATCCAGCTAGCATTTTACAAAGAAGATCCAAATTAGTTTTGCTTACACCAGATGCTTTGTGTGCAATTGGGTATCAGACAATGGTGACTGAAATATGAAACAGGTAAATTCAATGATCTCCTTTGAAAGAATCTCTTACCTGGGGGAGCTAGCATGAAATGAGTTGTTTGCATAGTTGCTGTCACTATGCAGTCCTGTCTCCTCCCCTTATGCAAACCAATGAATGTGTAAGCTGATTGCCAGATATCCCCAGTGCCAGACTCTGTAACAAGAAATGCAATGAGTATTTGATGGAAGAGATGCAAAATCAGATTTAGCAGACTGGTTACAGCAGGCAAATATGTTAGCATATGAACATATTATGCCTACAAACTTGAATGTGATATGGTGAGAAGTTTGTATGGGTGGCAGATAACAGAAACAGTAGAAAGTACAGTTATAAAAGTATACCAATAATTATCTATGCCAATGACTTGCTGTGTGACCTTCTGCAACTTATGCAACTTCTTATTATCTTTCAGAATGAAATGCTGTAATATCCTGTCTAAAGAATCATACAAAATATTTTTATGTCTCATTATTTATAAAAGATCATGTACTTCTATATTTAAAGAACATACACATGAACATGTCCTGTGAATGAGCAAAAATCTAGGGATTAGTCAAACTAGAGTAACCAGATCCCCTCTTAAAGAAACTGTTGAATATACTGGTACTTTTATATATACCCAGGTGAATTTGGAAAGTTAGCAAAACCCAGGTAGTTTTCATGCAGTCATCCTGTTCTGAAGGATAGCAGCACTGAATAGAATGAGTGAAGCCCTTCCATACCGTCACAGTCGTGAGGTACAGTCACCCTCAGTACCACAGAACAGTCACTGGTGCATTCAAGTTACTATTACACAGTAAGAGTCTATAGGAAAAAATTGTGGCAAGAAGACAGCAAAGTTACCCTAATTAAATTTTTGGTAAACATTTCCTAGGCATCCACAAATAAGCATCCTACAAAGCTCTTTTCTTGCTACAGTTGTTATCTACAGGATCAATCCTCTGCAGGTCAAATCACTTCAATCTCATTCTGTCTCACAGGATTCCATCTGTTGGAGGGCCTCCTGCCTTCACAACCTGCGATTCTTTTACTCCGGACAACAAGCTGTTCACTGCTAAGTTATCCAATAGATGTGGACCCAATCTTGCATCTGATAGTGCCCCTCATCTTCAAAGCCCTCTTTCAGACCTTTCTTCAGCTGCACTCCTCATCACACTTCACATAATAGCAGGGTGAAAAAACACTTCAGCTTTGAGACACCACAGGTGTGCTCTGTTATGAACCAAGAGCATAGGTTTTAACCATGAGTTTCTTACCAGAGGTAAAAGAGACAGCACAAGGGAATAGACATGACTCCTGTGAAGAAAAGAAAGAAGAAGACGAAAAATCAAGAATAGGCCCCCTTAGACTCTTAAGTACAGAAGAATAGGAGAGAGCAGGCCGAGCAGCACTTGTCCCTAATGCCAAGGGGAAGGTATGAAAATGTTTGGCAAAAGATAATTTTACTGAACATGCTTACTAAATGAGCAGCCAATTACCAGGATTTACCTATAGAGTATCACAGGATTCTGTGGGTAGATAGGGACCAGACATTCACATCCCAGACTGAGCCTTGGAATCTGGCACATCTCTCACAGACCAGACGCTGAGATGTGCATGCTACTGTCAGAGAGACAGCATTCAGAATTTGGATTACATTCTGTTCACAGTGCCTTGTATTATGCTGGAAAAATAATGAAGATTTTGATGTATTCACAAAGGGCAACATTCCCAGGATCCTGGAGTCTGTCAATCTGCTAATGCCAGGCAATAATCTGGCTATGTGTTGAAAGTGTGACAAGGATGACTGCAGCAATGTCTCTATGCATTTCTATTGAAACTGTATGTTAAAAATATGCTGTGAGCAGACATGTCTTAGAAGAGGTCACAGGATTTCTGTGCAGCTATGATGTTCAGCACACAGGTCAATGCAGCTGTGACACATAAGAATACAAAACACAGAGAGACAGGGTCATATTTTCACTTAGCTCCACTCCTCCATCTCTTCCGAAATGTAAGTGGGGTAGGAATACATCAGAATAAAAATACCACCTTGTTTCAGGGTTATGTCTCTAGCTTCCTGCCTCCTAATACTTCCTTCACTGGCTCTCTTCTCCCCTCACCAATAGAAAACCTCTACCCTGCTAACCTTGTCACTTTCCTCACCAGATTCCCCTGCCACATACGATCAGTTCCTTTTGAAGCTATGTGACCAACTGCCTTATACTAAGCTGCTTCCAAGATCGTGTGAAAAATCTTTCTGTCATTTTCTCCTGTCTTTCTTTACTCAGATTGTTCACTAAGTCAGCCAACATACATTTGGGTCTTCACTTGTACACAGACCTTTGAATGTCACTGATACCACAGGACATTCAAGATTTTTTGTTGCATCACAGCTCCATTAAGTGTGCACTTTAATAAGATGTTTGGAGAGCTTGTCCAGATATCTTAGGCACTTGCAGTCTAAACAAGATATACAAACAGTGGATAAACAGACAGTACTATCAGCACATTGCATGAGGTAAAAGCAGTTCAACAGAAAACGTGAAGACACATTGTAGACTTTGGAGTTCACATCCACAATCTCCTCAGCAGAAAAATTCAATTCTCATTTATACAGACTTTAAAAAATGCAAGTATTTTTTTAAGTACAATAGCACAATGATTGTTTACAGAGCTCATAACTGAAAACATTCCAGTCAGGTTCCTCCTCAGGATCTTCTCTAGTGTAATTCATGCTTTTTCTCCATATTCCACATTGATTACTGTTCTAGAAAAATCACTTTTTTTCAAAGAGAAAAGCCTTGGAAATACCCTCAAATTCCACTGAAGTTTTAATAGAATTGTTCCTTCATGCATGCAATACTGTGGTAATTACTTATACTCAATCTTCTCTAAAAAGTATTCAAAATGCTTAGGTCCTCCAATTATTCTCTCCATGTTATCTATATATGATAATCTTTGTGAACGTCCTAGGGATATCTAAACGGAATATTTTTCTCCTGTCTACTAGTGGGAAAAAAGTTACCTCAATGAGCCTATCACACTGTCTAATACAATGACTGAAATGCAATCTTAAGCAATCTTTGTTAAAAAGTGGTGTCTCCATTCTTTATTATCATACATCATCACTTTTTCGGGTAGTCCTCCCACAGCTGTGAACAACACTTTCCAGCCTTTTATCTATTTCAATCACAATAGGCTGAATCATTACCATCTCTAGCTGGAGTTTTAACTGTGCACATGATAATACAAGGGTTTGCCAGAAAAATGCTGATTTTACATCCCAATTTTTAAAATTCCTACTGCAAAGTTGAAAATAGCAAGTTTGTTTGAGATTTTTCATTGAAAATATTTTTGTCTTTAGTCATTGAGGGTTTTTTCCTGTAATTTCTCTAAATAGATCACACTAATAAAGCAATTTTAATTATTTAAACTATTCAAAAAGTAGAATAGGCATGTGAGAAGGCCACTTCTTAGCAGGTTCACCATGTTTCTAACAATAATTCAATGAATTTTAAAGCAAAGCAGAATTACATTTTTCTGTTTCTGTTGTGCAATAGGGTACATGTTTCTTTAAGATACTCATACCATTGTAGACATCCCACAGGCAAGGGCAAAACATAAGATCACCTGGACTTGTCTTTTCTTGTACTTGGCCTGTATTTGTTACTTTTATCATTAAGGAAACCTTTGAGGAGTTAAGAGAAGAAGCTCTTGTACTCAGGTTGTCAAGGTTCTCACCCCAGCTAACTCTGGAACAGAAATTCTAAAATTTAAGTAAAAGAAACAAAAAATTAAAATACTTCTCACTTTGCAGAATGAAACTAATCAGATACTTTAAAGACTTCATAATCTTTCCACGGGTCCTTACTGAATAGTTGTCTATGAATATACGGATGAATATATGCCTACGTGTGTAAATGCTACAAGGTATGGTTGAATGTTAAATGGGATTCCAGGACATTTTGTGGTCACTGTTTGACAGGAGAAAGGAATCAGTGTTAGAAGAGTTCACTGAGAAGGTATGTAGAGCCTGTAACAATCCTGATGCATGTTTTGGTACTGACCAAATATCTTTTGGCATGTAGTGTTCGGTTTTTGTTTGTCCCCATGGCAATCAGTAATAAGGACCTCATTCTGCTCAACTGAGATAATTTGAATTCAAGGCAATGGTTTCTAATCACTTTCCTTTCATCTTCATCCTAAATATATTCTTAATCTTTGCGAAAAAGAATAGGAAAAGCAAAGAAAATAGAGCATTTTTAGTAAAAATAGG
Source organism: Campylorhamphus procurvoides (assembly GCA_013396655.1). Taxonomy (NCBI): domain Eukaryota; kingdom Metazoa; phylum Chordata; class Aves; order Passeriformes; family Dendrocolaptidae; genus Campylorhamphus; species Campylorhamphus procurvoides. Next base: position 1,031,436 of record WBMV01005495.1, read on the forward strand.
GGAGGTAAACATTCTTTATCAGAAAAGTTGAGAAGGGTTCACTTGGGATTTCTGAAGAGAAAGTGAGGCTCATCCTTGCATGAAAATGCAGAAATGCATTAGATGAACACACAGCCTTAGCTCCCAAAGCCGTTCTACAACATCAAGCATATGACACAGATGGATGGATACTAACTCTGGGATATACTGTGCCAAGAAGAAATAAGGATTTTATACTAATGCTTTTCGGGGCGGGGGGGTGGGAGTGAGGGGGTGGGAAAGGAGGTTGCACCCCTAGTTCAACCACCAAAACCTGACTCGGATCAGTTATAACCTGACTCTAGTCCTCATACTGATTTTCTTTATAGATCAATTATTTAACACATCTGCCTTTTTAAAGAGGTTCTGTGGCCTCCACTTGTTCATTTGTGCAGAGGAAAAAACATCATACTGAGATCTCAAGTGTTGCAGCAATTAGTAAAATGAGAAAGATTCCATTCTAGGATTTTCAGGGACATTGTACTTCACCATCTTCAATTTTACAATTAAGAAAACTTCAAATGTGTTTATAACCTTAGGAATGTCAACATGTTTTCATTACCTACTGTGTACATATTATTTTGAACCGACTTCAGAGTGCAGAATATATTAATGTAGTTATCTAGATTCTGATAAAGTGGCCCTTCAGACACTTAAGGACTTAAAGCCTTCATATAAAGTCTTGTACAGATAAGTATTTAAAAATACTGAAAAATCATTAAATGTTGAATAACTTGCATATATTTTCATTGGTTGATTAGTATTTTTTCATTAAAAATGACATGCAAAATTTACAAAGAGAACATTAAGGGTCTAATATTCTCTGACACTTAACAGTTCATGAGGGTATGTTTTTGTACACCTCTTAAAAAAGAAGGAAAAGAATAGAAGGGAAATAAAAAGCTTAAAAAGTATCAGGGAGAATGAAATTTATTTTTTCTTGATTTGAACATGATGGGCAGACAGCTCTTGTAAATTCATTGTTTCTGTCTGATAGGAGGGTCAGTCTCAAAAAGTGACCAAAAAGAGATCCAAAAGGGATCCAAAAAGTGGACCTCATGGAGTTGTGCCTTTTTACATTATTCTGAAAGTGTCCAACACCTACTAGCCAGTCTCTCCCCTCAGTTTTCAGAGGACTTCAGTGTTGATGTGGCGGGCCCCAGGGAGTTACTTAGTGAGACACACCTGTAAAACTGCTTGCAAAGAAATTTTGTAAAAATACCATCTTGCTTACTCCTCATCTGCTTGCACTCAAAGCCACACTGTATACTTCTGAAACATTGCTTATTTTCTATTTTAATGTTTTTTCATTAGCACACAAAGTAAAAAATGGGATTATATTGGAGTGTTGCAGTGGTATTGTGTCAGACAGACACATCAGGGTAACTAATTCCATTGCTACTGTAATGCAGATATCAGATATGCTATAGCACATGATATGACCCTTATAATTGTTTCAGTTGTAAGTTCTGTCTGTCTTCCAAAGTCAAATATTCAGACACCGCCTGCTTCCAGGCCTACAAGGGATTTTAATCACATTGCCTTCCAACTCTTAATCCAAAAGGAGAGGAAGGAAATCACTAATTCATTGGGCCAACCTCTTTGCATCTCCTGGAAGGAGTAGGACAGAGGGAAGATTACAAGCACGCAAAAGAAAATGAAGACCAATCATACATCTTTTTTGAAAGCAGAGGACACTGGATATGAGAATGAGAAAACATGTCTCTACACAACAGCAAGGTCTTAAGTCCTGTATCACAATGTAGCTACTACGTGACATATGTGTGATTTTAGATGCACAAAATCCAAAATATTGTCAAAATTTTCTGTAACAAAGTTTTATAAATGTAAAGCCAAGTGAAGTTCTCTAAACGTAAATCCAAGTGAATAATCTACTAGGAATAAGTTGCTGAATATATTTTTCAACTTGTTTGTTCAATAAAAACCTAAGTGTTTTTTTCCTCTGAAATCCTTAACCAGATTTCTTTGCAAACAATTTTCCTTCTGTAGAGTGCAAAAATTTCACATTCTTGTACATTTAAACAGATATTTGTCAGATCCACATAAATAATAACACTTGTCAGTATTTGCCTACAGTAAGTAGCACAGTGGGAGATGAAGAGAAGCACAGTGGGAAAGGAGGGTGCTTACCTGATTCTTTTGATATTAGCTTTTACTTGGCAGAACCAACACCAGTTGGTTCTATAAGGTCAATAGAAAATGTCTTTTTCCAATTAACTCGTGTCATAGATTTAAAAACTTCATTTTGAATACAGAACTGTACCCATGAAAAATCACAACTTGATGTTTTGTATTATTCTGAAGGTCCTGTTTTCTGTTTCTTATACATTTGAAATGAATTATGAGCTTTCAAAGAATCATTTTTTATGCTGGCAAAGGATCTTCTGCAAATCTTAACAAATATTTCCTCAGTGTAGTGTACTATGCAGGATGATACTTGATTCATACAAAACATAAAGCCCATGAGTAATTCTGTTCAGTTCATGGTATTACTCATACCCTTTAATGAACATACACATTTAAGTAACTTGACGACTCTTCAGAATATACAGGGTCAATTAAAGAATTAGGGACTTTTCATCCAGTCTGATCACCAACTTCCTCTGCTCCTCCCCTTCCTCAGAAGTCCATTTTTGAATCACTGAAGCCTCTTAGAATTCTAAACAACTCATACATATAAAAAAAAAAAAAAAGGAAAAAAAAACAAGAAAGAGAGGGACTTGTAAAACCAAACCTCTCTATGTTGATGGACTATGCAGCAGACTATGGAGGATAATGTAACAGGGGAGAAAGAAAGCTGACTGACTTACATTTTTCTAAAAAATCTATTTCACCTTGCATCTGTGTGTGCCCAAGTCCCTCTGGAATTTTAAGAACGTGATGCATGACTAATTTTAAAACTAAACAAAATTACTGTGTCTTTTTCTGAATGTAATTTAAGTGTATCCTTGTGCAAGTTTGGGGCTGTTTATTTTAAATGGCAAATGGAAGATGGACCCATACTGACACCAAGAAACACCAAAGAAATCCCCTGGGAAAGGCCCAACATAGGTCATTACACCCACTGTCCCTCCATCTGGCTAAACAGAAGCAAGGAAGTTTTCTAGTCTGCCACCTAATTAATAAGAGCACAATTCCAGAATTCATTTGCAGCTCAGTACTAATGAGTATATATTGACAGCAAGAGTTTCTATTTTAGACATATTAGTGAATATAATTGTATTCCATTCCTAGTGATTGGCATTTTGAATCACACATCATAAAAGAGGGTGGAGATAAAGTTTTCCTCTCTGAAGAAATTCAGTGTTGGATACCAGGGCTCCACAGCAACAGCCAAATCAAATTGTTGGAATTTAACACTGTGAAGCACTTTTCTTTCAAATCACTTGATGATTTTGAAAACGTGAATCCATCTCTTACTCTCTGTTTTTTAATCCATATGGAGCATCAGTCCACACTAAGATCTAGAATTAAAACTACTAAAGAGTATTGAAAAATCTTCGCACAAAAAGAACAGACAAGAATGAAAGTTAATTCTTTTTAAAAAGCAGTATCATTTTTCCTCTTTGTATTTATAGGAATTCAGATATATAAACAGTATTTTCCCATAGATCTCTCAATTTTTCCATTTTTTATTAACCTGGGATGAATTTAGATCATGTAGTTTCTGAAGTTGCTTCTAAATATAAAACAACAGACAGTGTTTGACAATAATTATGTGTATTTTATAGGAATAAATAATTTTTAAAAGAACAAACATTCTGGTACTTTCAAACACAGAACATTTACTGACTATCACAATAGTCCTCTAGTTCTGTGTGTTGTCTTCAGAGGTAACAACGCTAAAGGACAGTTCATCACACATGCACTAACCAGCATGTGTGATGTTCAGCAACAAGAATTTTAAGTCCCTCACTTGAGGTGATATTATAGAGAATTACATCACGTTCCAGTGGAAAAGTATGTTAAACGGAAGTATCAACACAACATCCAGAGGCCCATATAAGAATCAGTGAGGTCAATACCAGGAATTTTCAAGGCAATGATTCCTTTCACACAAGTTTTCAGACTACCTTAAAAACTTAACCCTCTGATAAGCTTGAACTATTAACTGTGATGAAGCATATGTGCGTATCACTTCACAAGTGGCAAAGTTGGACAAAATGACATACAAGACAGCTGAATATTTTAAAGCATATTCATGAAGAAATATTACTTAGAGAAACAAAGCATATATGAGTTATCAGTAATAACATCCCTTTCTCTGATAATCTACAAGCTTACATGTCAATATACACTGCCCATGATTAAAGTCTAAAACTGTCACTTCAAACTACTGCAATTCAAAGACCAAGATATTATCTCAGATTTTCCCTTACTTTCTAAGGTTAACTACATATAAATGATGAATGTGAAGTACAGATGGGACCAGTGCAGTTGAAGTTATAAAGCACAATTCGCAGAAATTCACCCTTAACAGGAAGTTATATATGGCTTAAAATTATTCATTCTTACAGAGAATTCAGTCTGTGACTGAGATTTGAGAGGGTTGCATCCTCAATTGTACATGTGTGCAGCAAGAAAGCTTCTGAAGAAATTTCAATTCAAACTCTAAGCATGTGAGAAAAATGTCCTTATCACTTGCCATGGCAGCATAGAGAGATATATCTGCTTCCCCTGAGCATGGACACAGTGAGGAACTGATTGGAGGAGCAGATTTCCATAGAACATTCTGGTAAACATAGGGCCAGGACCTGTGCTGCTTACAGCAGAGTCTGACATGGGGCATCAGCAGCAGTCTGCAGTTGATGATCAGGAAGCTGGTACACCTCAGGCTGTGTCTAAATTTTACTTTCAGCTATTCGGTGTATCTCAGATTCTCAAAATCTCAGAATCACAGAAGCACAGAACATGCTGAGTTGGAAGGGGCCCATAAGGATCATTGTGTTCAACCCTTAGCCCTGCACAGGACCATCCCCAAGAGTCACACCATGTGCCTGAGAGTATCCAAATGCTTCTTGAACTCTGTGAGGTTTCATGCTGTGACCACTGCCCTAGGGAGCCTGTTCCAATGCTCAACCACTCTCTGGGTGAAGAACTTTTTCTCATATCCAACCTGAACCTCCCCTGACACAACTTCAGGCCATTCCCTTGGATGCCGTCACTGGTCACCACACAGAAGAGATCAGTGCCTGCCCCTCCTCTTCCCCTCACAAGGAAGTTGTAACTGCAATGAGGTCTCCCCTCAGTCTCCTCCAGGCTGAACAGATCAAGTGACTTCAGTCACTCCTCATATGGCTTTCCCTCAAGGCCCTTCACCCTCTCTGTGGCCCTTCTTTGGACACTTTCTAATGTCTTATATTGCAGTGTCCAAAACTACACACAATATTCCAGGTGAGGCCACCCCAGTGCAGAGCAGAGCAGGGCAATCCCCTCCCAGGACATGGCTAGCCCTCCTGGCTGCTAGGACACTGCTGGCTCATATTCAACTTGCTAACCCCCAGGTCTCTTTCCACAGCACTGCTTTCCAGCATCTCATTCCTCAGTCTATGCAAACACCCAGGATTTCCCCACTCCAGGTGCAAAGTCCAGCACTTCCCCTTGTTGAACTCCCACTTGTTGTGGTTGATGATTGCCGCATCCTCTTTTTCATCCCGGTCTACCTTCAGGGTCTCCCTGCTTTCAAGGGTGTCAACAGCTTCTCGCAGTTTTGTGCCATCTGCAACCTTGCTTAGTATCCCTTCTAGTTCTGAGTCCAAGTAATTTCTAAAGATGTTGAAGAGTGATGGAGCGCTGCAGTGAAAGTGCTGCACTAGTGACAGGTCACCAGTCTGATGCCACTCTATTCACTATCACCCTCTGTGCTCGACACGTGAGCCAAATGCTAACTTACCACATGATGTGTTTATCCAGCTGTGTGCTGGACATTTTGTCCAGAAGGATCCTGTGAGAGACAGTATTGAAAGTTTTACTGAAATCCAAAAAGATTACGTCAGCTGATCGACAAGGTTGGTTGCCTTCTCATAAAAGGAAATCAGGTTTGATAAGCAGGACTTCCCTCTCATGAAGCCACGCTGGCTGTGACCAATCACAGCATTGTTTTTCAGGTGTTCTTTCATACTTCCCAGGATACCTATCTCTGCACCTTTACCAGGCACTGAAGTGAGACTGAGAGGCCTGTAGTTTCCAGGATTCTCCTTCTTGCCCCGGGACAATGTTGCCAGCTTCCAGTCATCTGGGACCTCTCCAGACTCCCAAGACTGGTCAAAAACCATTGAGAAAGGCTGTTCAATGACATCAGCAAGTTCTTTGAAGATTCTGGGATAAATCCCATCAGGTCCCATAGCTTTTTAGAGACCTAGCTGGAGTAGCAGATCCTGAACAATTTCAAGGTCAACTGGGAGTTGATCATTCTCGCAGTCATGGTCCTCAAGCTCATGGCACTGAGATTCCCTTGGTCCCTCATCCATGTTGAAGAGAGAGGCAAAGCAAACACTGAACATTTCTGCCTTATCTCCATCCCTTTTTTATGTGGTGACCATCCTCATCCTGTAATGGGCCAATGATGTTTCTATAGTGCCTATTGCCATTAATGTCTTTGAAAAAGACTCTTCTGACTGTCCCCCATACTTCTGGTGAGTTTCAACTCCAGCTGAGCTTTGACCACATGGATTTTCTCCCTACAGCAGCAAGCAGCATCTCTGAATTCCTCCCATGTCCCTTGACCTTGCTTCCACTGGGTGTACACCTTCCTTTTCTGCCTTATTTTCAAGAGAATATCCCTGTTCAGCCAAGCCAGCCTTTTGCCTCACCTGCCTGACTTCTGACATTTGGGAACTGCCTGCTCCCACGCCCTTAGGAGATGGTTTGAAAAATGACCAGCACTGATGGACCCCAGCACCTGCATAAACATTTTCCCAGCTGACCTTACTGAGCAGCGTGAAGTCTGCTCTCCTCATGTCCAGAGTTGATGTTTTGCTGGCACTTTTCCTCCTGTCAACAGAGATTTTAAACTTAATTGCTTCAGGGCCACCGTGGCCAAGAGGCCACCAATCTCCACTTCAGTCATAAACAGCAGATCAAGGAGAGCACCTTTCTGAGTTGACTCCCTTAGAACCTGTTCCATAAGGTTGTCATCTAGGTTTTTTAGGAATCTTCTGGCCTGGATTTTACCAGTTGTTTGATGTTCTCAATTAATTTCTGGCAAGTTAAAGTCCCCCAAAAGGACAAGGGCAGATGACTTAGATGTGTCTCTTAGTCCCTCAAAGGATAATTCATTGGCATCATTGTCCTGGCTGGAAGGTCTATAGTGGACTGCCGTCATGACATCTGCATTATCTGATTGCCCCTTGATTTTTACCCAGCTCTGAGCTTCTCTTGTTTGTTCCTCATGCTGCATATACTAGTGTTGAAACATTTCAGGTGCAGTACATTATAATCAATACCTCATGAAGCAGATTGAGCGATCCCCTTAGTTCTCCTCTCTTCAAGTTTTGGCACACCACCCCATTGCTCATCACTGCCAAGCCTGATTTTGTCCTCTTCTCCCTTCCAAACTAGTTTAAAGCTGTCTCAATGAGACCTGCTAGCTCCTGTGCTGGAATTCTTTTTCTGCTCTAAGATAGGTACATCCTATCAGATGTCAGTAGATCAGATGTTGAGTAGATCATCCCATGGTCAAAACCCCCAAAATTTTTCCGATTACACCAACCTTGGAGCCACTCATTGATCTGATGGATTTGCCTATTCTTATCAATATTATTCCTTGTTACCAGAGGGATTGAGGAAATTGCTACCTGTGGTCCTGATATCTCTATCAATCATCCCAGGGCCCTGAAGTTTCTTTTGTTTGCCCTCGGACTACTCTTTGTTATTTTATTGCTGCCAGTTTGAACTGGTCCTTTGTAACATGCCATGTTAACTTAGCTACCTTAAAGCTGGGATTTTCTGAAGCCAGTGCTTGTGCTGTTTAGTATACCACAGTATGTGAAATCACAGCAGATAAAGCCACATAGATTCTTCATGAAGTTTAGGTCCTGATTCTGTCTTCTTCCTTTCCTGTGTCCATACTTAACTGGAACCCTGTTCAGTACACGGACATCTATGGTCTCAACAAAACTCTACAATCAAACATATTATTATACCCTCTAAACTAAGCTTTTTCAAAACCCCTTGTTGTATGTACAACAAGCAATTCTGCTTCAATGTGGGTATTTTTTATCAATATGAAGGCACGTTAGCAGATTAGAGCTGATGTTCCCTGCACTGAAGAGAATTTCAATCTATACAGTTAAAGAACAAACTTAATTGGTGTTTCCTAGATCCAGGATTTGCTACCAAAGGAAAAAACGATTTTTTTTTTATCTTTAAAGTAAAGGAAGAAGTCTTGACAGTCATAGAAAATATAGCATTTATCTTTTGTAATTTATAAAATAACTACACATGTAATTATTGATGTGAAATACTTAAAATATTTAAATTGTATTTGTGTAGAAAAAATGGATCCCTATGAACTCAGTGTTTTTAAAAAACATTTTATCTCACAGTAAAAATAGTAAAACATTTAGAAGAGAATACTGAAAGAAACAGCATTGGTGAAAGCTGTGGTTTGTAATTGCAAAGTTAATTATCTTTCCTAAACCATCAGTTGTCACTTAGATAGACCAGATTCTAGCAGGCTCTCAGGGGACTGACTTTATTTCATTCCTAATGGCTTGGGACCCACCATTTTGCTGTCTCTGAACATTTGGTCACTGAATGCACCATTTATGGAGTATTGTTTAATTAAGGGCAAATTAAGAGAACTGTGCATAGAATTTAATTTCATATCCTGTGTAAATTCTTTTAAAGAGGATACTAACTATAGGCATTATAACTTTTCATTATCCACTGTTTCTACAAGGTATTGACAATTTACTGTTTGCAACAGTTAAGAGTTTTGTTTACCCTTTGGGGAATTCTGCTGGCACCGCAGTTTTTTGCCTCATCATTCCATTAACCCCTTATATGCCACTTTCACTATTTTGTGATAAGCCATTTATTTGAAAATGCACTTTTTTCCCCACATATATTCATGCTTCCATAACAAAATAAANCTTCAGGGCCACCGTGGCCAAGAGGCCACCAATCTCCACTTCAGTCATAAACAGCAGATCAAGGAGAGCACCTTTCTGAGTTGACTCCCTTAGAACCTGTTCCATAAGGTTGTCATCTAGGTTTTTTAGGAATCTTCTGGCCTGGATTTTACCAGTTGTTTGATGTTCTCAATTAATTTCTGGCAAGTTAAAGTCCCCCAAAAGGACAAGGGCAGATGACTTAGATGTGTCTCTTAGTCCCTCAAAGGATAATTCATTGGCATCATTGTCCTGGCTGGAAGGTCTATAGTGGACTGCCGTCATGACATCTGCATTATCTGATTGCCCCTTGATTTTTACCCAGCTCTGAGCTTCTCTTGTTTGTTCCTCATGCTGCATATACTAGTGTTGAAACATTTCAGGTGCAGTACATTATAATCAATACCTCATGAAGCAGATTGAGCGATCCCCTTAGTTCTCCTCTCTTCAAGTTTTGGCACACCACCCCATTGCTCATCACTGCCAAGCCTGATTTTGTCCTCTTCTCCCTTCCAAACTAGTTTAAAGCTGTCTCAATGAGACCTGCTAGCTCCTGTGCTGGAATTCTTTTTCTGCTCTAAGATAGGTACATCCTATCAGATGTCAGTAGATCAGATGTTGAGTAGATCATCCCATGGTCAAAACCCCCAAAATTTTTCCGATTACACCAACCTTGGAGCCACTCATTGATCTGATGGATTTGCCTATTCTTATCAATATTATTCCTTGTTACCAGAGGGATTGAGGAAATTGCTACCTGTGGTCCTGATATCTCTATCAATCATCCCAGGGCCCTGAAGTTTCTTTTGTTTGCCCTCGGACTACTCTTTGTTATTTTATTGCTGCCAGTTTGAACTGGTCCTTTGTAACATGCCATGTTAACTTAGCTACCTTAAAGCTGGGATTTTCTGAAGCCAGTGCTTGTGCTGTTTAGTATACCACAGTATGTGAAATCACAGCAGATAAAGCCACATAGATTCTTCATGAAGTTTAGGTCCTGATTCTGTCTTCTTCCTTTCCTGTGTCCATACTTAACTGGAACCCTGTTCAGTACACGGACATCTATGGTCTCAACAAAACTCTACAATCAAACATATTATTATACCCTCTAAACTAAGCTTTTTCAAAACCCCTTGTTGTATGTACAACAAGCAATTCTGCTTCAATGTGGGTATTTTTTATCAATATGAAGGCACGTTAGCAGATTAGAGCTGATGTTCCCTGCACTGAAGAGAATTTCAATCTATACAGTTAAAGAACAAACTTAATTGGTGTTTCCTAGATCCAGGATTTGCTACCAAAGGAAAAAACGATTTTTTTTTTATCTTTAAAGTAAAGGAAGAAGTCTTGACAGTCATAGAAAATATAGCATTTATCTTTTGTAATTTATAAAATAACTACACATGTAATTATTGATGTGAAATACTTAAAATATTTAAATTGTATTTGTGTAGAAAAAATGGATCCCTATGAACTCAGTGTTTTTAAAAAACATTTTATCTCACAGTAAAAATAGTAAAACATTTAGAAGAGAATACTGAAAGAAACAGCATTGGTGAAAGCTGTGGTTTGTAATTGCAAAGTTAATTATCTTTCCTAAACCATCAGTTGTCACTTAGATAGACCAGATTCTAGCAGGCTCTCAGGGGACTGACTTTATTTCATTCCTAATGGCTTGGGACCCACCATTTTGCTGTCTCTGAACATTTGGTCACTGAATGCACCATTTATGGAGTATTGTTTAATTAAGGGCAAATTAAGAGAACTGTGCATAGAATTTAATTTCATATCCTGTGTAAATTCTTTTAAAGAGGATACTAACTATAGGCATTATAACTTTTCATTATCCACTGTTTCTACAAGGTATTGACAATTTACTGTTTGCAACAGTTAAGAGTTTTGTTTACCCTTTGGGGAATTCTGCTGGCACCGCAGTTTTTTGCCTCATCATTCCATTAACCCCTTATATGCCACTTTCACTATTTTGTGATAAGCCATTTATTTGAAAATGCACTTTTTTCCCCACATATATTCATGCTTCCATAACAAAATAAAACAAGGCTAGAAGATAAAATGTACAATATGTATATGCATATAGTGCACACATGCAACAGGAATTCCTACAGGACTAGCATGGACTACATTGTAGGCAGCCAAAATTTACTGAAAATCCTTATGCTGATGTCTCTGAACAGAAAGTAAGAATACACAAAGAGCTGGAGTATTCTACACTAGGTGCAGAACCTCCTAGTCTCTTCTTGACAGAGACATTTGCACAGTTTGTATGTAGCTTCCATGAACTGGTTCTTCAGCTACTGCATCTGACCTGGGAAAATTTGCTTTTCCATCTTCCTCACTCTCAGTCAGTCCCTCTGCTGAGTTTCACAATCCACTTGGACTGTGATGCAGCACAATGGCTGGAATTTCAGCAAGATAAAGAAATTCATGTTTATTGAAATCAACTATAAATTATATTTACTAACTATAAAATTTTTGCATCTGGAGCGAAGAACCAATTCCATTTTATGATCATAAAAGCATATAGCTTGAAAGCAGTTATTACTAGGCTTTGAAAGCAACAATTTGTCTCCAAAGAAAACAAAAACATGTTTCTAGGATATTTTAACGACTATAGAGATGCACATTCTGGAACAAAGGTATTCCAAACAATACAAAGCACAGTTCATATATACCCTGAAAATCCAGTTCTAATTTATCTAGAGTACAAGCATGGAGCTCAAGTAAATGTCACACATATATGGTGCATTTTGCAGAATGAGCAGAAGCAAATAAAAATGAAGGCTTCTATCAGAAAAGAGTTCCTATATGTGAAATAGAAACAGTGTCAAAGCTCAAAGGCATCTACTGTCTCTTATATCAAACCAGCAGCAATATATGATTTGTTCAGGAAGGTTGTGTAAGAGTAATCAAAGAGGTTAAGCCAGCAAGCACAGCTACAGCCATGCAGTAAGGAAGACTCTTTTCCACCCACAGTAAGCAGTCTTTGCTTTACTTCAAGTTACCTGTTGCTCGGTCTTCAGGATGTGGCTGCTTTGTCTGAAGAACGTGGATATTCATCCCTTTTCTTTCCTCGGTACTTCTGTTAATTCCAAGAGGAGAACAGTAAAGTCAATGATTGCAAAGTGACTGCAGGAAATACCAACCAGGCTAATCAGGAGACAAATCTTCCGGGTTAAATTGCTGTTATTTCTGTATTCCAAGAAAACTACTTAACCACTGGACTAGGATTTGGATGTGTGTTACAATCTGCTTAAATATTGCAGAAAGAATTTTAGATTCGAATATTTTCCCCAACAAAATTAAAACTCAAACCAAGTTATCCGTTTATTCCAAAAACTGATTTTTTTTATTAATTAATTGCTAAGAGATGCAGAGAGAGAGAGAGAGAGAATAAGGGAAGATTAAAAAAAAAATGCAGAGATTAACTTTTTAGAAGCAGAGAGAGAGGGAGAGAGTAAAGAGAGATTGGAAAAGGGCAGAGATTAATTTTTTAGAAGCAGAGAGAAGGAATACCACCATAAATTACTCTTTTGCCGGAGATGTCGGGGGTGTGAGTGTGTGTGTGTGAGTGTGTGTGTGTCGGGGGGGAGAGAGGGAGAGTTTTCGCAGCTTTTTTCCTGTCCCCGATGTTTTCAGCCGCAGGGGGTATGAGCTCTCTGGAAGGNATGTGGCAGAGGAGTCTGCTCTCTGTCTTATGTAATTAAACCTGTCCTAGTCTTTCACTCACTCCCATAAAGATGTAAGATCCTTGATGTATACCAATATCGAAAGAAAATTGGTATAGAATTCTCCTAAAAATAATGTTGTTTACACATCTTTACTTCCCAACTTACTTTTTCTAATGGTGCCAAATGTGATACTACAAGTGATTAGTATATATTTAAAAGCTAGAACATAAAGGATTGTAGTTGTTGTTTCTCTCCAGATATAGCTGCCTATTTCTGAGGAAACTGGATCTTCAAAGCATGTCTTGCTGAAGAATGAACATTATTTTTTTTTTTAAGGAAGATCATTTGTCTGCTTGGAAAAAACACATGAAATTTCACTGCAAAAGCAATTATAAGACAGAATCAGTACTAAGAATAAAAGGACTATCTTAATGATGACTGTAGCATCACTGGCATGACATTATGATACTGTAAGAATTATACAGCATCCAAAATCTGTCAAATGAGATTTAGGTATATAGTTTAGAAGTTATCCCCCATTGAGTTACTGCCCATAATACCGATACAAATCCTGTAAAATGTTCATGTGAGGTAGCCCATATGCTAAGGGTAGCATATCATTTCAAAGCTGTCAGTTTTAATTTCTATTTTATTAATTTTCCCATAAGTCTACAGGCATACATTTCAGAGGATATATATCAAGTAGATTGTATCTATACAAAGAAGCAATAAAACAATGGTTTATTTTTGCATGCTTCACCACAAAGAGTTCACACATTGGAAGGAAGAAGCATAAATGTTATGATATGAGAAACACACCCAAAATTTTGAAAAGCTGGAGGACCAGAGATGAGGGACAAGGGCACGACACATGGATTCAAGAGGAAGATATGGATTTTTATGTGCATGTAGAGGGAGAACCGAGGTGAGAACCTGCATTTGAATAACAGGTCTACTGCTGCTTCAGTTTCTCAGTCCTGCCATCACATTCTCTCCCTTAAAGGAAAACTGTGACAAGAGTTACTTCAGCCCTTTGGCTAAAAAAGCAGGTATGACCACACTATCTGGCAAGATAAAGTCTAGATATCTTGTAAAATTCTGTCTGTGACTGACTGTGATTTGTTGAAAGAGGAATGATGTAGGAAAAGGTAAATGAAGAACTGGCCCCAACCTTGTCTTACAGCTCAAAGCAAACAAATAAACATAAAAGTTTGCAGAAACTCATTTCTAGTACGGTGTTTTGCAGTGGTTGATTCTCTGCTGTGACAAGGCTGTGAGAACCTGAAGCAACCCTTTTAATACAAAATCAGTTCTCTTTCTATTGCACTCCAATTTACACTGTAAACATAACACTAAGCCTTACATCTAAAAGGCATGACTATGAAGACTCTCTGAACCCTGAATTTCCATATATTCTTGAAAAAACAGCATGACAAAAAAGAAACTGGGTCAGCAACTGATCCCATATAGACCATCTTTACCTTTATCATAGATTTCTCATCTTTAATTCCCATGCCAAAGACAGGGAAACTCAGACATAAGCTACAGTCTACATGTCTACACTGCCAAATAAAATGGGATGAGTGAATGAAAACTGGAATCTTGATTGTTCATACCGATTAACTCCTCTCTCACCTTTGACCTAGCTCCAGGTATCATCCTGGATGTAGTTCATTGTCAGGAGAGCGTCCAAAAGGGATATGATGACACTACCAGGTATGCTTCTCTCTGCCCTACATTATAAGCCACTTTTCCAAATGTAGTTTTTTCAGCAAATCTGCCACCTTCCAAAAAGCCAAAACCACCAAAAAGTCATATATAAGGCCTGATAACAGTGTAGGATACTATAAACTATAAAATTATAAGACCAGCCCTTACTCTGATTGGTATTGTCTTTTCTATTTAAACTAACTCAGTAACAAAAACTGAAGAAAAGAATTTTTTCCAATAACATTGCTAGGCTTCTACTGAGCATTTCTGATATGAATCACTGAAATAGCTCATGGTAGAATCAAACTCATTTCTAGATATCTGCCAATATAATAGAAATTATTAGGTCACAGCTAATACAAGATTTAAAATTTGCTGGCATCATGGAACCAATTAATGCAAATGTTTAAGTTCATACTGTATGAACACTGCAGTACATACAATACTACTGTAAAATAAATTAATGTATTGAAGACAATTAGGTTACAATGAAAATGACTTGATACTCTGTTAAAAATAACTGAGGTTAAATTTATTTTTGTCAAGAGTAAATTTGAAATCTAATGTTCTTTATTTTAATCTTTCCTGTCTTTCACTCTCTCTCTGATAATTCTTCTTTAGAATAATAGCAGATATGTCTACATGTCAGTTCTCAGATTCCAGATGTGCCGCAGACCATCTCATGACCACAGACATAAATCTCAAATCTTTAATCCAGTGATTTAGCTCTAGACTTGTAGAAACACTGAGCCTGTGCTCAAGATCAAAGCACTGGCTCTCCATAAGATACCATCTGGACTCTGCAGCTAAGATTCAAACATTGGATATGGCACTGTCATGTGAAAGCTAATCACACAAAGAGCTGCTGTCATGTTGGTTTTCCCAGGTACTGAGTTTGACTGCTTGCATACAGCACTACCCTCTCACTGGCTCTGCAGGTATTAAGATAAACACAATGAATGAAAGCAATTGCAATTAACACAATTTTCTTTCAAAAAAAAAAATTCTGTTTTTACTCATGCGAAATAATTTCTTTAAAGTTATTATTTTCAAATAATTTGTACATACTGGATTTTTCCATCTTCTAAAAAACCATCGGTAAGACTTGTTGGCAATTTACTGCAGTCATAGAGAATTGGATTGTAAACATCAGAAATTATCTGCCACAACCATTTGGATGATTAATCACACAGTTCTTGTCTCACCACTTCAAAAATATTTAAATAGATATAACCATTGTGAACAAGAGTACACTTACTAAACAGTGATAAGGGTACTTAACAAAAATGATGAAGATATTTCTTATAGGTTCTACTTCTCTAGTACTCTTCTTCAGGATACAAGTTAGAATGACAAACTTGTGAATAAAAAACCATGCACTCCCACAACCTCCTGGAAAAAGATGACTTGAGATTCTAGACTTAAGACTCACCACTGAGAATCCCAAGTAAAAGAAGTGAAATTCTGCTTCTCAGATGTCTCATCTATCTCTCCAAACATTCAGGCCTTGAAATTTCACTCTTGTGAAACACTTCTTGCTTACAAACCGAGCAGGTTTTTCATTCAGCACAAATGCTTCTACAGATCCCTGTCTATATCCTGGTCTCCTTTTTCAACAGATGAAAAACATTCTCACATCTGTGTGGAAAGGCATCTCAGTTTAGCCATGATTATAAGAATCATTCTGAGACTGAAGTTTCTCAATTGTATCTCCACTTAAAGCTCATTAATAATAATTTTTTTTAAAAGGATCATTTCTAATGTGATTTTTATACTGTTAGTATCTCTTTTACTGCAGAAACAGTTACAGTACAGCATTCTTTGAAACAAGGAGAGGTATAGAGGAATTTTAATTCAACTAAAGCAACAGTTTACCTGACTGTGCTCTCAGCCACAAACCACAGGAATGCTTCCCTACAGGTTGGCAGGTGCGATTTGGAGATAATTGCGGCAAAGGGAGGGGGCCATCACTGGCTTGTAATTCTCCTAGAGAGACTGCAGGTCTTTTTCCTTCTGTGTATCCTTGTATGATAATTAGTCCAATTCCACCTGTCTGCTAAAGTAGCTCTTACAGTTGGGTGTCTGTGGTTAATTGATGCTGTTCTGGATTACTGCATGTTCTTGTGCTAGTCACGAGGAATGGGCAGAAATATTTTTCAAAGTTGAAAACTAAACACGCATTCATTACAATGTCCGTATTTTGCTTCAATGATTCACTAAATGGTCAGTCTGATTCCTATCCTTTCCAAAAAGTTCAAGTGTTGCAAATTTTAAATTGAAAAGCATTTCTCATGAAGAAATACAGATTTACATACCACAAAATTTGAAGTAGAACAGAAAAATGGAACAAAAATAATTTTCCAGTAATCTCTTGGTTATGATAAATAAAGATATGATAAAATAAGGAGGGTGACCTTGGCAGTTAAGTGTAAAAACTTGTTCTCGGCAAGTTCATGGATTTGGAAGAGAAGATCTATCATCAATAGCCTTAAATATGTCCATAGACTGAGAATGAAGTTGAATCTTAGATACAGATCCTGTAACTAACCATCTGGATATTAGTTCCCCAGTGTTGCAAGGAACTTTAGCAGGTGCTTAAATTTATATTTTAAGTATTCATGAACAAAAGTTAAGAATGTTCATAGGAACCTTGGCTGAATTGCTGGCTGCATATCCAGACAATAAATCTATTTATAGACACATACATATATAGGCCATATGACACCAACAATCCATATTGTATATGCTAACTCAGCTGAAGGCTTCTCAGCAGTGTAGGCAGAATCAGTTTTATGGAAGCAGCAATATGGGTCACAGCAGATGGGAGAAAGAGGCTAAAAAGATTCAGTGGAGGCTTCAGCGGACAGAACAGATGGGTTGTGGGGGGAGAGAATAAGGTTTCTGGAGTAAGACTGGAGCTAGCAAATCAGAGGTCAGTGAAGGTCCATGATATTCTGGGTAGAAAGTGATTGAGAAACCTAAAAAGGCTGGAGAAGATAGGCAAGGATTTAGTGGGGCTGTGTTATCAGGGTAGTGACAGCTCTTCTCTCCTTCTGCTCTTCTGAGAGCTTGACTCTTTCCACGGATAATCTTCCTCTTCCTCACTTTCCTGTAGCACAGGACTTTCATTATCCACCCTTTGCTTTTCACCCACCCATGGAAGCATCTTCATCTACTACCCTTTTCCCAGTAGGAAGGCCTGCAGAATCCTCTTCTCCCACAGAGTCAAGACTTGCTCTTACTGGGATAAGCAGCAGCAGAACATTGAAAGCGGTGCATTTCAGAGAGGATTTCCCTCCTACACCTTCCTGAAGGAAAGACAGACAGAGAAGTGACTATTCTTTCCCTTAGAGGCTGCACACCCTGGGTTGCATCCTGTGTGCTCAGTATTAGCAACAGCAGGAGAGGAAGCTGGCTGTATAAAGCAGGAAACAAAAACCTGCTGTTCAGCCCGGAAAGCCAGGCCCCATCTTTGGCAGAGATGAAGCTCACAGTCTGCTGCCATAAGCTGCTGCCTACCTTGTCTTTTGGCTTAATACAACTCCGTATGTGAGTGAGTGTTGTGTGTATATACATATGTGTGTATGTATATAGTTTAATCCAAGAAATAATGATAAAAACACAATAATCAGCTTCCAAGTATTATCAAGCCTATTAAGCTATAAATAGTTCATTGAGGACCAATTTCTAAGTGCTAAATAGTACAGCTAGATTTTGCTTTTATGCAAAAATCAATGCAAACACATGAATCATTGAGAAGCATGCTACAGCCTTCCAAAGTCAGTTTCTAATTAGAAATCCATTGATCCAAATAGTTAGTACTACAAATAACACACACACACAAGTGTTCTACCAAATGTATGGAAAAAAGAGTCAATTTTTCTGCCGTTTACAATTAATTTCAATTCTTTCCAGAAGCAAGGAAAGTTCCAGTTTTGCATCCTTAACAACACTTCCTACTCTCAGCAATGCTCCTCTTTCATTATGTCCCGTCAGTTAGAAAACTGACTCAGATTCTGCATGAGAATTTAAAAAAAATAGAGAAAATAAAAGAGGGAAAACTAGGATTTGCAGGAATATTTTTCTTACTGCAAGAGTCCTCCCATCTTGGAACAGGGAAAATGACCTAGCCTATCCCACTACAATAATGTACATTTTCTTGGAGTTTTGGCAGATATTTAGAATGGTGTCATCAGACTGGGGAAAAAACTAGCAAAATCGTACACTTAAAAAGGTTTTATTCATTTTGTACTCAGAATAAAACATGTTAATATGTGTAAATCCACACATATAGTGTCCATTACTTGCAGAAATGTTTATCTGTGTCCTATAGGAAGATAGGATTCTCTGCAAAAGTCACAGGAATTACTTTCAGAAGTAAAAGAGAACATCATGGATATTATTTCAATAGGAGCAAGAAAATTCTAAGAACTTCTCTAGTTAAGATCCCCTTTTCAGATTTTCTGTCTTTTCTGTGGGGGGAAAAGAAATAAAAAAGAGGATATTCTAAGACTGAACTGAATCTTACAAAAGGACTGAAGACAGTAACATAAATTTAAATATTGCATAGTAGCAGCTCTATGTCTTGTACTTTTTCTGGTTAAAGGATGACCAGTCCAATATTGGTTAAAGTTCAGGTCTGCTGCAAAAGAACCATTATTTAGTCTGTCTTTAGTGATCTATGGGGTCACCATCAGCCTTCATTTGGTAGCATATATCTGGTATTTTCCAACCCCCTCAACCTTTACTCACCTTCAATTTTCAAATATTGTAAAGGCTTAAAACTAATTGCTACATCTCAGGGTAAACTGAACTATTTTAAAAATGTGTTAAAAGTGTGGGTTTCATTCTGTATGGAAAAACAGTCTTCAGTATTCACAGGAAAACATATAATGGTGCTTTCTGAATAGCAGCAGTTATTTCAAAACTCAGTGAAATGCACAATTTAAATGAAAGCTTATGATAGATATATTTTTAATTCAGGAGTTTAATATATGAAAAAAAAACAAACATTGGGATTGCCATCTTTATCAGCTATTTGTTTAGAAAGAAACAGCTTATTTGAAAATCTTGATGGAGTATTTCCATTAAAGTACTGAGCTCATTTAAACCAAAATCTTCCTCATTAAACAACCTTTTTATTACCTAAAAATTATATGGCTGCTCAAGGAATTTAGAAAATTATTTTTAAAGCAATATTTTCTGAAAAATTTAAATGTTAAATATCTCTTTTTTGACATGGCACCATGTGTCTGATTCCAAAAAAATTCCAAATCGTTGCTGGACAGAATCTTGAACAGAAGTGATTGTAACTCTAAGGAAACTGATGAAACAATTAACAAGAATGCATAGCTAAAATTACACGTCAGCTCTGAAGCTTAGTAGAAAATACTAAATCCCATCCCTAAATCTTTATTAACACTGTTTATCTAGTGTAGATGTAGTGCAGTTCTATCCTGAACCTAGAGATAATTGCATAGATTGAAAATGGAGTCAGTTTGAGAGAAGAATGTACAGCCTGACGAAAGGAATCTTAGTTTGCTATCAAGACTACTTGCTGTGATTTAAGTCAGACTGATCAAAAGCCACTTCTTTCTTCTTATGTTGCATCTTGCAGCACAGCTCTTAGACATTGAACATACAAAATAGGGTCCACAAAGCATATTTGTGATTTGAAATTTGACAAAACCCACAGAAATCCTCAGAAAAAACATGATTTTCTATTAAATTCCAAGACATTTAACAAAAGTCCTGTACATCCTGGCATTCCTCTTTTGCTTTGCATAACTTTTCTTATGATGAAACTAATTACTGCATGAAAGCAGTTTTTATTTTCTGTTGTCAAACACCATGATTTTAAGCATTTTATAACACATTTATTACATTATTATTGCTCTGAAAAATCTTTGTTTATGTGGTAGGCAATAAAGGAAAAAGAGATGTGCCCCTCCATTTTACCTTCAACTTATACATCCTCAGATACAGAAAAATGAGGTGCAATGGAAGAAGAAAAAGAGTGATGTCATCAGCTCAAGAACAGGTAGGACACTAGAATGATAATCAGTATATATTGTCTTGCAAATGTTCCAGCAGTCTGATCTCAGCAGTGACGGAAACACAGCCTGTTTCTGTATTTAGATATCATCAGAAAAACCATCAACCCTACTAATGCATATAATTCTCTATTGTCACATTTCTTCCTGTGTTTACCTTCCACTCAATGACGATATAGAAAATTTTTCTGTGTATTCTTGTTTCTTATGGAATCTATCAAGGCAATACACTTCAGTTTTCAGTTTACTTCCTTCAGTTATTTTGATATAACATCGTCTAACCTTTGGATGTGTCTGCAAGATTCATGTATGCTTTCTAGTATTCAGGAAGGCAAAGCAGCAACTGTTTAAGAAGCAGCCTGTCGATCTAATGAGATGTTTCAAAACAGGATGCTTCCAAATCAAACAATGCGTTGACATTTCTGTTGAAACACATAATTTGTGTTTGATTTCCTCAACTGCGAACTTTAAATTGAGGTACAAATGCAATTAACCCTGAAAATCTACCTATTGAGTAGCAATCCTTTTAATAATAATTCCTATTAATTTGAATTCCTAATAGTAAAAATAATAATAATAGTCCTATTCCTTTAGCATTTAGCAGTGTCTTCTGATAGCAGAATTGCAGTGGTCACTTTTCAAAGCTCAACATTTGCCCAAAATTGCCAGGCAATTATCTGCAATGAAGTGATGAAAGCAACATGAATCAAAAGCTTTTAATTCCTGAAAATGTGAAGAAAAAAAATTTCAAATCTCTAAACAAATGCCTATTCCTTGCTTTAAACACACAGAGAAGTGTGAGAGTCACAAGTACAAAACAAATTGTCAGTGTAATCAAGTTCAACAGTGTAAATACTTGGTTACTTATAGAACATTGTGCCTTTAAGTGTTATGCATGTGCCTCCTCTTCCAAATTCTCAAAAAACCTGATTCTGGGCAAGATTTTGAACTGAGATTTAGAGGTAGCAGCTGGAAACCAGTGATGGCTGATCCATGTGAAGTCAAATGAACTTGTTGTGTGTCTTGGATGTTATTTTAGCAGTAATGCAGGAAAACAGTCTGTAGTGTCTTCAGCTGCATTTAAAACCCATGTCTACTGGTTGTCAGGCAACGTTTCTAGTCTTAAGGCTACTATACAAAATGTGAGTATAATATCACCATTGTTTGGAAAGACACAGAGCCATAATGAAAGCACAGAGCACATCATAGACATTTAAGTCCAAGAGACAGTGCTGCAAACCCTGAACTTACATAGTGACTGACTGCAGCAGAGCAGGGAGAGGATTCTCAGAGTATGGTGTTGTTTCGGGCACACTTGTTCCCTGAACATTCATTCCACACTGGTTTAGCTGACTGCACTTTGGTGTACAGGGTATTGTGATGCCACTTCTGGGTTAACTAAAACTCTGTTTGCTGTAAAAAATTATGTTGAATTCTGCTCCTGGAAACTTCAACTTTATTTCATTTTCTAAATTTTTTTATAGATTGGGCTTTAGTATTTATGAATGTCCTAAAATTCACTGAATTTAGATTATTTGATGCTTACATATATATCTGTCTCCCCACTGAACGTAAGAAATGAGTGATATTAATCCAATTGGAGACTATGTCTCGCAGGAATAAGAGGTTTTTTTTCCCTTGTTTAAAAAGTAAAAAATAAATAAACAAATTCCATTAATAAATAATGCAAGGCCAAATAAATGCACATGTGCCTGATCCAAAGCACATTAATTTCCTATTGAACATTTAACAGGAAAACAAAGAAAATGACTTCAGGTGTAAATGGGAAAAAAATAAAGCTAAACAAAGTTTTCTTTAGAGACATTTAAACATTAAGATCAAAGAAACTGCCTGATATTCTTGCTAAATTACAGGCAGCCAAGACTCTCTCGCAAGCACAATATTCGCAATGGAATTTCCAATACTTTTTTGCCCTGATTCAATGCTCTAAGAAGCTCATTATTTCAAGTCCTAGCAAGCTGCAGAGAAGTTATCTGAGAGTTAGGCTGACATTGATAATACATTAAAAAAGCTTAGAAGCACATTGCTACAGCACCTACTTACAGTAAGATATTTGTAACATGAAACAAATAAAACTATAAAGTATTCCTGCCTTTGACATCTTTAGCCATCCAAAGCTGCAAGCAAAAGGAAAACAGAAAATCTTGTCATGAAAATAATGTTTTAAAATGTCTCCTGAAGAAGAGACCTTTCCCTTTGCTGCTGCAATCACGAAGAAGTAGAAGCAGTCAGTTCAGAAGTGAGGAAATGCAAGTTATAGTATATGATGTATTTCCCAAATCTAAGGAAGCATCATAGCAATTGTAGGGAAAGTTAATATTCATTCTCGAGCTCGGGCAATGAGTGAAGAAATGATGTTGTCTTTTAATAGAAACATTAGCCAAAAGTCCTCAAAGTGTAAAAGAGTTTTTAATGATTGCATGCTCTGCACAGTATGACCTTTCTTGAATTTGGATTGCTGATGTATCCCAAAAAACTACTTCTGTCCGTCTGATAAGTACATCTTTTAACATATACTTTGGGGATTTGATTGAGTAGCAACACTCAACAAGATGTTGCAAGTACACAGAAAAGAAGAAAGATCCAAGAATTTTCCATAATTCAGTTTAACACATAAGTTTTTCAAAATGTTTAAAGATCATCATATAAAGACTTGCATGAGCCTCTTCCCACAAAGTACTAACATTTGATCCGTGAAAGCAGGTGCAGTGGCAATATTTTCTTCCGTTTTCATAAAATTTCAGTGGACAAAACCCCTAGAACTCTGTAAACCCCAAGTATTTCCTAGTCTCATTTCTTTTATGGTTTGATTAGGCAATTATCAATGTATTTTACATGAACGCACCAAGACACTAATTCTTTGCCATCACAGTACATATACACAGAGCACATACCATTATATGCTCGTGTCTGCAGCATTCTCAGCCTTACATGGGTAATTCAGGTACCATTTGGAAGATTTTCTTTAGAGCCATGCATTTATCTGAAGTTACAGTGTCATTAGAAGGTGATAACAGGGTAGCAGCAGTTGTTCTCAGTCCTCAGATGTGCCAATAGAATTAGTGTCATTAGTCACATCTGAACTGTACTCTACATAGGCAGTCAATCAGTATTTCAAGGAGGCCAGGATGACCATGTGGTGTGCCGCAAGACACATGTCTCCTGGAGCTTACATACAGCCATTGAGATGCAGCAAAGAAAAGATAAATTCAAGCAACCAAGGTAAACACGCTACAGTCAAAGTATTTCCAGAAGAGACAGGCAAGTGACTATATATTGGTAAGATCTGATGTGGAATCACAGAAATATAAACTTATGCTCACTAAGACAGAGAAGAGTCTCAGACTACAAAAGATACATAACAGCTATGTGATAAATAAGAAATATATGAGAATGTTAGAAAGGGTTTCTTTGCTTAACCTAATTGAACAAAAGCTGAGATAAGGTATATGCTGCAATCAGTAAAGACAGCAGTGGTAAACACTAAGAATGAATGTTAAATTGAGGTTGTCAGAAGAATAAACTGGTATGTTTTGGTCAAGAGTACAATTCTTTTGGCAATGACAAGGTATTTCACAGGGTTATGGCAATGAGCATCTGGAACCATCCTTCAAGTAGAGTAATTACAATAAAAATATACTTGATAGATCTCAATACTTTTATTAAGCCATTATCTGACCCTCAGATGGCAGGGGAGTGGTCCCACTGCTCAACGTTTCTTCTTTTCTGCCACCACCTTTCCTTCTTAATTTCACTCAGCTGAAATATACACCAAAAACCCAAATGACAGCTGCACAATTGTGTTTGCCACTGCCTCTTCAGCATTGTCTTGTATATATATAGGGTGAAACAGAAATAGTAGAGACAGTTATTGCAACACAAAAATTAAAATAAATGTAGTGTGGTTCTGCTATTAACAAGCCTAACTGAGAAAAAAACTACAGCAAATGACAGCCAAGAGGTGTTTGACCTTTATATAGCTGTATTTCTTAAAAGTGATACTGAGAGAGGATAGATAGATAGATAGATAGATATGCACACAAGATTTTAGTAAGCATCAGCTGTCACATCTATTTAGCTATTCAAATGTATTTTATCTGACAATGTTGATTTCTCACATTTATTTCTACTCACTGGGCATAGATTTGACTGTGTTATGCCAATGTTTGCCATGTTAACTAGTTCTAAAGGTTACCAACTACGTAATCATATATAACATGAAAAAGTAGTTGAATTTCACTCCCCAACAAACTGAATTCTGAGTCATTGGCACTTCTTTCTGCTGTAAGTAAACCACCCCCCCACCCTACCCCCAGTGTACATGTTAGAGAAATAAAAAAAGTCGAGTAGATATGCCATTCTCATTCATTTGTATATGAAAGAACTCTGAAGATGTTACTCCCTTTTGGTTGCAAGGCAGTGTTCATATGCCCTCCTGCAAAAACTTCACAGAAATATCCTGACCTCTTCAGATGCTTTTTGTTCAAATATTTTCAGTTGAATAATAAAAGCCAAAGGCTTGTGATGCATCTCCTAATTAAGACAAACAGCATTCATTTCCATTTTTTAAATGTCATGTATTATTTTGCCTCCATCTTTCTTCTTTCTCGCTTTTCACTGTATCCCAACCATCAAATATAAGACTTCTGATTCTCCTGCAAACAAAGGCCTGCACAGCTGTTACTTTGCAACAAGCACATTGTGGGCCTCATCCAAAGCTCATTGAAGTCGCAGTCTTTCAATTGACTTCAAAAGGCTTTGGATAGACTCCTTTTTTAAGCTATATCTTAATCTGTGATGCATTTTTAAAGTGGGAAAATCTTTAATGCACTGACGTTTCTGCAGTTTATTATAACAGAAGGTACAAGAAACATGTGCAAACAAAAAAACATGAACTAAGTTAACCATGCAGAAAGTGTTAATATGAAATGTACTCTTATGATACTGCTGCCAACTACTTTTAATATCCTAATAATGTATTGTTACTCTGTGACAATACAGAATAATTTTAAATCCCCATTCATAAGGACTCCAATTATAATCTAATTCAGCTCAGATTAACCATGCTTTGATGGCAATTTCCTTATACAAAAAAAAAATTAGTCTAAGATAATGCACTGCAAATATAGTTTCAATGCTAATAAGAGGCAGTTTAACAGCCTAGAGAAGTTCATTCTGACTACCTTTTCACTGCAGTGATAAACAGTATATAAAGTGCTTCAATTACATATTTAATATAAAAAATGAAGTTGTAACTTACAATTTAGTCAAACTACTGATAACTTCACTTTAGGTATCCAAATTATTCAATAAGCAAAATTGTAATCTTGCTACTACTACACAATTGTGACAGAGCTGAGATTGGTGTTAGCAGTGTCACTACAGATGCATCTGTTTCATATAATAATTTCATTGCTATGAAAAACTGCAGCAGCTTTCACTGTTTAAAACTCAAGCAGCTGTAAGTGGGACACTTCAGTTCATTGCTGCTTCAGCCAAGCTTTGCACTAAAAATTATTCAGTAAACTTTCATGACAGCTTTTGATTTTTCCTATATCTTACAACACTCTTTTACTGCCATAAGTTGCTTTCTTGCAATAAATGTAAAATGATATGGAGTTACATTCCTTATGCCAGCTGAAGATTTGATCCAAAAGCTGATTCTGACATCAAGACCCTGGCAGAAGGGCAAAGCAGAAAACTAAATGAAAATTCAGAATAAAGATATCTGCTGAATGTTTTAATCTTAGTAAAATACTGAGTAATTCCTTTCACTGGAGCATGAGGATTACAGTGCCTATAATATTTAATATTAACTTCTAATTAACAATTTTCATACATCTAAAACCCAGTAATTATACTCCAACCTTTCTCTGTTTTGTTTTTTTTCTTTAACTAATATTCAAGAGGAAACTTATAAATTGATAATTCTGACTGATACATAGCAGAGGCAACCAGAATTTAATTTCATGAAAAATTCTGTCACTTTGGATTTTGTATTCCAGAGCAAACAAGAAAGGGGTAAAAGGGAATTCCTCTAAACCTCTTTCATCCAAACAAGAGTGACCAGAAAGCAGTCTAGTTGTGTCTGATAGTTTTGATTAAAGGGACCTGCATGGAAGTTTGTTATGTTTTATATCAAGCAGTCTAGTGTATTGGTCTCCTTTGTCCCTGAATAGCGTAGATAACTAATTACAGGGACAAAATCTCATCTAAGAAGCTGTTCTGTTCATTTTCTGAAACAAATATTGCTTAAACTAGATTAATTCTATAATGGCGGTAAAGCTGGTCTGAAAATTGTCCACAGAAGACCTAGGTCTGAATCCCCATTTAGAATCAGAGACATAGAACAGGATTTTCAACATTTATCTTCTCTGAAAAGCATCTTAACCATTCAAATTAAGACAAATGGGTTCCTTCTACCATCACAAATATTGCCACTGGCAGAAGAAATCTATTTAAACATACCTAGATATAATACTTTTTGCTTTTGATGACCCAAACCAAACACAAACAGAAGTCTTGAAGCTGAAAGACTCTCAGTTGTGTCTCGTAATGAACCTATGATAGGGTCAAGACATGTCTACACATCTTTTCTTATTAATAGCTCAATCTAACCCCTTAATCTGCACAAATCACTCTCCTGAAATTATAATATTTTGAATAAACATTGGGCTTGATGAATCTTTTTGAATTGTTGATTACCCCTCTTCCTTTTTTGAACACTTTCTTTTCCTAATGATTTTACTGAAGTGTTGCAATTTTCTACAAATATGAATTGAATTGGTGACTTTCATTGTTTTTTTTTTCCCCAGTGGTCTAAATCTAATCCATTCTGAGAGGAAAATGGGGATGCTAACAAACCGGATTTTAAAGTAACGAAATAAAAAGATTTATTTATGCTGTAAACTATGGAGCATGTCCCTTTGGTTACTGTCATTTTCGAAGTCCTTTTAGTATCGGAAATGAGATTCTTCAAACTAATTACCCACTGACGACAAAAGAGAGAACAAAAGCCTTCTGGGCTTTGGTTACTACACCCCAGCTCCTGGAAGGCAGAGGGTTATACCACTGACCAGCAGATGGAGACACAGTATTCTTCTTGGATGTTAAGTTCCATATTAATAGAGTCCCATCTTCCAAGCTCTCACTTGCTCATGTTTTTCAATGTAAATTTCATAAATTCAAATACTTGGGTGTGGGTTTTTTTGGTTGGTTTGGGTTTTTTGATCATCTGAACACCACCAAATAGTTTTATTTGTAAATCCCAAATGAATATTTGGAACGGCATTCAGTGTGAGAAAATCCACATTCTTCAGTTCTAAATTCAACTGCTCTCAATATTCCTTAACAATAAAATGTTTTCCCACAAATATTCCCCATCTGTAAATTCAATAACTTTAATCTTAATTGAAAACATAAGGTTAAAAATTGATTGAAACTTTTTTTTTTAAAAAAAGTAGTGAAAAATAGATTTTCCATGAGTTACAATGATAAAGAATCTTGAAATGATTCAACAAGCTCTGAACCCTGTGCCTCCAGATACTCAGCACAGATTTTTATCAGTAGTACCAAATCGCACCAGCATTCCCTCCAATTTTTTCCTTGACTCCAGAGAAACCCACAGGCTAGTCATTCTCTCAAAAGAGAAAAACCAAGTAAAGACTGGCATAGTTATTCTAAAGAAAAATAGTAAGTAATGTATCAATTTTTCTAGTCTCTTGTGTCTGTAATGTCTAGAACACTAGAGCATTTTGCCATTTTTATTAGAAATTGCCATATGAAAATTCTGAGTTAACTAGTATGCTAAATTCTGAGAACAGCAAGAACGTTTTCTCAAGCATGATACTATCTGAAGTAAATAACCAAGACTGAAGGGAAGTGAAATAAAAGCACAGATTACTGTTGTGCAATGAATCTAGAAATGACTGTTTCTCTTATGGTTGAAGCAAAACTGCTTAGCCAAGAGGAGGTTTGACAGAAGTCAGAAAACAGCTAGAAATCTGCAGGATCAATAACAAGTAGGGCTTTACAAGGTGATCAGACTCAAATTCCAGATTTCAGAGGCTTGATTCAGCTTTAGGGCACCAGAACTCAAATCATGCATCACTAGATAGATCATACTGGTAGGAACTAACAGGGGTGAGAGAGTAGGGTTTGCAATTATGGACATAAGGGGGGACAACCATGCAGATCACATGCTTCTAAGCATGTGGTAGAAATTTTAACTTTCTATAATATATTAATTTATTTCATGACACAATAGAAAAAGGAGCAAAGGTCAAATAGAAAAAGCAATATTTTCCCAAAACTGGCAAAATCAGGCTCTCATCAAGAAACGGCATGTGGAATCTGGTTGCAGCTGATTTCCTAAAGCAGTACATATTATCAATCATGTTACCATGACTCAGCATAACATAAAATAAAAAACTCAGTAGGATTCCATATTGTTAACTCCTATGGAGTTCTCCTCTAGCACATTGCCTAGAAGCAGAAAATGTAATCACAATGAGCTTATGAGTTAATGGTAACTTTGGGTAGCCTGAACTGGCTACATTCTTTAAAGGAATGGCATGTGTATAGTATTTCCTTTATGCTGGAGAAATAAAGGATTCAAAGGTGAAACTTTGCTAATAAAAATAATACCAACTTTTTAGAAGTCCTTACTAAGCGCAAAAATAATATGCATTAGTGGATACATTTGTTCCCAAAATGAACACAGGTAGAATTTTTTCTAATAAAATTGAAAACATTTTTTCATTCAAATCATCATCAGTCATTGAATTACTTCAGTTTATGTCCTGATAAATCATAACAGACATTCCTCCTTTAGAACCATCATATCCTGAGACATTATTAATATTAAGCTCCTAATTCAAAAAATTAGGATCATTGCCAACTAACACATCATTTTGGCTCTTCAATAGATACTGAGAAGTGCTAAAGTGTAATAAGAACTGTGCTTTTCATGTACTGTATGTTTACTTTTTATCTTCAGTCCTAAAACTTCATCTGCATTCTGATTTCAAGTTATCTAAGCCAACAATTGCTTTTCCATTAAATTCTCTATACATACAAAGAGAAAAAAAGAAGACATAAGAGCTGTGACAGTGTTCAGGTCATCCATGAATTCTCTAATGGTAGGGAAACCTCAAAAAACTAGCTGTTGTTGGAGTGGAACGAAATCAGACTTAAAGGGATGGTGAATCTGATTTTCTATTTGCTGCATTTTGCCTTCAGCGAATACTACTGAACAAATCCCTCTTCCCCCAAAAGGGATGGCTAGAGCTGGTTTTGGTTTGAATCTGTCAATATTTTTACTTCAGGCAAATAAAAGTGATTAAGCTATGGTATGAATAAGTTTGTCAAATCAGTCTTAAATAACAAAATTAATTCTGAGTTATTCAAGCAAACACATGAAAATAGAGACAGCAATAACTTCTCACTTTCCTAACATTTCAAGTATCATTTTAGCTTTTTAAAAATAAAAGGAAAATGAGCTTAGCTGCAGCAGTGTGTGGGGTACACACATATCTACATTTTAACTCTTTAGAAAGGGTTAAGAGTGAACATTATGAGCAGTGATGCTTATGAAAGTGGTATAAGTTAATCTTTACAACTGTCAACACAGAGGCATTTTTTGTTCTGTGGTCACACTTCAGTTACAATAAAACATGCTTATGGAACACATAGACAAAACTTGTTGTCAATTATTTAGTATTCCCATAAACCATTAGATGGTCAAAAATATCTTTAATTGATTCCATCTCTACCTACACTACTTATTATTTATTAGTATAACAAACTTCTCCATGGGAACAGCTAATTGTACCTCCCTAGTGACCACTTCAAGTGGAATAAGCATTGCACAGTGCTGCCTAAGATACTGCTGAAAGGTCTTCAGCATTTGGGATTTGATTAAAACTGTATTATATGTACACATCAGTAACCATTGCTAAAACAAAGCACTAACTTAAAAAAATCCTTCTACTATACTGCTTAACACAATTGAAAAGCCTGGCATATATGGAAAGAGGAGGGTTGGAGAGTCTGCTGTCTCTTCCCCCTCACCCTCAACAATCATTTTGTAATAGAAATAATACAGCATTCTCTTGTACAGTGAGAAGGGAAAGTGAGCCCTACCAGCTGCACTATGGGAGACCTTTTCCTCTGACACACATGTAGCACAGCTAGTTACTGCTGTCTAAGCTGCATGTTTTTGTTTCCTTTTTTTTAAAGACATATTGTTAATCTGTTCTATAGTAGAAAAGACAGATGTTATGGAAATAATAAGCCACATTGTATTTAGATTGTTCCATGACAGGACATTCCACAGGCAATGTTTCACAAAGGAAGATTTAGTCATTGAGACATGTAGGTGAGTTGCAAATACTACTGAACAATATTAACATAAGAGCACTTACACTATAAGTATATATACCAATATAAACCAAGGTCTTAAAAATAGATATTACACTGACTACTGGATTAAAATGTAACAAAAATGAGCAGGTATTCTTTTCAGTTAAATTAATTTCTGGTCTTTCATCACACTCAGAGATCCTTTGTTGAAATGAGCAATCGCTGAAAATCTTCAAATATGTAATTCAAAACATACTTGGCTGATTCAGATTACTCTTACCCATTTTTATTTTTTTTTTTTTAGTTTTTGTTTTTTTTTCATTTGCTTTAAGCCAAATGGCATATCTGGAAGTGACATTTCATTCAACTGTTAAGAGACATAGTTCACAAACTGAATTCCAACCTTGCAGAAAGGATACCCAGGTTATTTATCTGAAAGTGGATCTACATTGTAAGTGCAACACTGGGTTTAGGTCATAGGAAGAGCAAAACAAGAAAATCATCTCATCTAGAAGGGTGTGGGGATTTTTTTTCAGACTATTCATGCATAACACAGTTCAAATGACCTCAAATTACCTTAGAGTGTCAGTAGACCTAAAGGTAAAAATAAACTCTGGCAAAATAGTGATGAACCTGCAAACAAAAACTCCACCATGGTTTGTAATTGGAAGTGCCATGCCTCAAGCCAGGTGTTGATCACCAACCAGGGAACTTTATGGCCTATACAGTCCTTTAGTTCAAATTGTGTTCCATTTGAATTTTCCTACCTAAAAAGTAAGAATGACTATTTGCTTTTCTTTCTCTACATTTTGTTTTTACAGTGTTTAACAGGAAAAATAAAATACAGATACCTCTTATTAATCTCCAAAGACAAAAACACAAAAATGCAAAATTTTTTTATAAATATTCTGTTGTGAAATTAAGGATTTTGTGATTGCTCTCTTTTCTTCAGCAGTAAACTAGAATTAAAACTGCCAGGACATATCAGACATTAAAAGTAAGCAATGTGGAGCAAGGAAGAGATTAAAAATTAACAAAAATTCAAGTTAGAGGCACTAACAGACAAAGCAGCTGAGTTACCAGATGTGGCTGGACAAACATTACTGAAGTAGAAGTAAAGTAGAACATTAACTTTTAGACAGAGAAGATGGAAACAAAAGCTATTTAACAGTCATCAGCATAAAGTGACAGGAGTAATGAAGCATTATTTTGAGAAAGAAATGTCTTACTTTCTGCATATGCATTTAAATGCAGTGTTTTGGTGCAAACATTTGTTCCATATATTAGGTCAATGGCCTGTATTTCAAATATATAGTCAAGACCTGTAAAATTGGAAAGTTAGGGTCTCAGCTGTTGAGATGGTGACACTGCTTCACCAGTGTCAGTGGTCCTTGCCTGTTGGAGGGTGTGGCTCTTATTATTCACAGCACAAGTGCTCGCCCAAACTGCAGCAGGTACCTAATGTGCAACACTTGCTGCTCAGTTGTGATTGCATTAGATATCTTCTAAGTACAGGAAGGATCATGGAGTGGCAAATGCTGAGACCATGACGGTTTGCACAGTAAGAGAGCTAAAATCTGCTATACGTGGAATCCTTGCTAATACCAGTGGAATAAAACTGAAATTTAATGTGATGCTACCAGTTCTCCTTGTAGTGGCCCTCTCAGACTGAGTAAGCTGGTGTGCCTGGGTTGTGATGACTGATATTTTAACTACGTACATATCCAGGTAGGGTTTCTGCTTATGTGCAGGTCAGCCTCACTCTGCACATGCATAAGGCTGCCACACAAAACACCAGCAGTGGGCTGTCCAGACATAGTATCAAACTTTCTGCACTGGCCACAGACTATGTCAAATTAGGTGCTCCAGCCACACCAGATCACATTTTGAGGTGGCAGAGAAGCCAATGCTCAGTGTAGCAAACAGATCCCAAGGGATGTTATAAATAGAAAAGGTTCTTAGTACTCCTAACACATCTTTAAATGTAACTTTAGGACTAATATTCCGCTTTATGCCTTTAACCATTTTTAAAAGGGTATCAGTCACTTAGATAATTCTATTATCCTATTTTCTATAGGAAAGATGCATAAGATGCAGCTTAAGGTATTTTTACTCACTCTAATGGGTAGATAGCTTGTGTCAATACAAATCTGAAATAATTTTCTCATACCTTAGGTTTCACCAAGAATTAATAAACTAAGGTAAGCTTAGAAGCATCCCTGCTTCTTTATTTCTCCTCTTTGTGGGCTTTATCTTCAGGAAACAACCCTTCTATTAGCTTCCAAAAATGTGTGAGATATATAGAAACCTTTTAGCAGAATTGGTCTTGAATGACAGACGGTGTTTTTCAAAATTTATGCTGGTTTATTTCAATAATTTTTCTCTTGAGAGAAGGAGGAGCTAAAACACCAGTTTGTAATTAATCCCACTATTATTGCTAAGAACATTGTTTTGACAATAGCATTGTTTTGACAACAACTGACTCCACCAATACTTACTGGATGATCTTTGCCATGTCTTTCTGTTGCCACATGACTAAGGCAATAAAAGTAGTATATTAATATACGCCTCCACCAGAGATGTTTTATGAGGTATAATTTTATTAGCTTGTTGTAAAAGTACAACTAATTAAAAAGATCAGAATATTCATCCTATAAAACTCCAGTATCTCAATGTATATTTTAACTCTGTAGATATGACAAAACTACAAACACACAAGCATTTTATGAAAACAGACAATTTAACACATTCAAGATACTCATAAACCAATGTGCTTTCCACTGAGAATAGAACAAAAATCCTTGAAAGAGATGGTCTTTAAGGCAAGGGAGAATATGTTCTCTTCCTTTGACCAGAAATATAAAAATAGAAATTCCTACAGATTATTTCTTCACCAAACAAACTTGTTTTCTTGACCCATCACTTCAAAATTTTCCCATCTAGCATGAAAAATGCAACCTTGTATGTTGTAAATACCTAATAATAGGGGAAAGTCTCTATAAAACCCAGGCAAATCACTTGATTGTGTACAGATTAACATATCTGGCTCAGTCATAATGGTAGAAATATAGAAACCTAGAGGGAATTATTCTGCTGTTATTAGGACTTGCTATAAATAAAATATGAAGCATATATTCCAAGAACAAATCTCCATTATGGTTACAAAGAAGTATCTAAATGAAGAGAGAGTTTTCTTGCTTACAGAGCATACTGAAACAGAAAATCATTGTAAACAAAAAAAATTACCAATATAACTTTTTTCTGAAAATGTTAATGAATTTTACAATAGAATATTGTGTTCAATCTTGACAGGCCCACACCAAATCAATGCCCCAAAGAGTATCTATATTAATTTGCACTAATAAGTGTTTTAATAAGGTCCATAACACCTAAAGGAAGCACAAATATATGCTGGGTGAAGAATGGCTTGAGAGCAGACCTGAGGAGAAGAACTTGGGGATGACAGTTGACAAGAAGCTGGGCATGATCTGGCAATGGGCACTCACAGCCCAGAATGTCACCTGTGTCCTGGGCTGCACCAAAAAGAGCACCGGCAGCAGGTTAAGGCAGGTGATTCTGCCTCTCTACTCTGTTCTGGTGAGACCCCACCTGGAGTGCTGCACCTAGCTGTGGGGACCCCAGTGTGAGAAGTATGTGGACCTGCTGGAACCAGTCCAGAGGAGGGTCACAAAGGTGACAAGAGGGATGGAGCACCTCTCCTACGAAGAGAGACTGAGCTCAATTTGTTCCGCCTTAAGAGAAGGCTCCAGGGGAGAACTCTGAGGAGCCTCCACTGCCTGAAGGCAGCCTACAAGAAAGATGGAGAAGGACTTTTTACAAGAGCATCTAATGACAGAAGGGGGAATGGCTTCAGCAATTAGGGTAGGTTTAGTTCAGATACTGGGAAGAAATTCTTTACTGTGAGGGTGATGTGAAGCGAACCTGAACTGGAACAGGTTGCTCAGAAAAGCTGTGGATGCCTCGTTCCTGGAAGTGTTCAAGGCCAGGTTGGATGAGGCTCTGAGCAACCTGGTCTGGTGGAAGGTGTCCCTGCCCATGGCAGTGGTGTTGGAACTGGATGACGAAGAACTGATTTTTTTTTTCAAACAAGCATGGGGGAAGGGGAGGGAGGTTATGAAGGGAGGGTGAAGGGGAACACAAACCAAAAGTTAGCAAGACTAAAGGGTAGAAAAGCAAGAAAATGTGGTTTTCAAAATACTCATAAATTCTGCTTAAAAGCTGTAGCTGAAAGCCCTTCTTAGGTTTTAAAGACTTGTTACCAACCCAACATACTGAAAAAATTGCAGGAGGTAAGCAGTATGTTCATGAGTAACAAACTAGCTAAAGACAGAGAAAATGATATTTAAAAAAAAAAAATTAGGGATTTTTCAAAACAAAAGACTGATTTTTTTTACATAGGACTATTTCTATTTCCATTTGCTATACTGTACTAGGAATAATGTGAAACAAATTGTAATCTATTTTTTATATAATTTTTTAGGTATTCCTCAATAATAATAATACCAAAATCAAAACCTCATTAGGAAAACTTTCAAAAAAACCCCACAAACAAAACAGATTTCCCACAGTTTTCAGCTTTCTCTACCTAGTGACCTGTAATGTCTGAGCAATAAAATATTGTGCCTTATCAAATTAGAGATCTAGTTTTGACCAGGAAAAATCAGATATGCCTGTACAGAAAGCCCCTTGAAACTAGCGCACTTACTTCAACCTATTCTTGCTCTCAGTGGCAGCCTCCAAGGATCTTCAACTCTACCAACAACTTTTCCCTTCTCTGGGCAACTTCAGAGCAGTTAACACTTTCTTTTCTATGTTTTATGAAGCATGAAAAAGTGTTGATCTTACATATTTTTCCTAATCCCAAATTTCTTATTTAATTAATTTTGAGTTTCCTAGCCTAGCCTGGGGTCAGATTATTCATCCATTTAATCCCTAAACCAGTTTTTATCTGCCAGAGATTTGTTTGTCATTTTTCCCTCATCATAATAGTGCATCTCCACAGCTTCTTTTTTCACCTGGAAATTGAATACAGCAGGGCTTAAATATTCTCATTCACATGATAGGAGAAATCAACACTTTTCTTTTTTTTTTCCCCACAAAAGTGCCCGTTTGTAATGACACCTCAAAATCCCCTACAAAGAGAGAAAACAGAGAGGAGGTGACCTTAGATGAAGAATACCACAAGTGAGACAGGAGCTGTCTATCTTTCCATTCTGTACATGGCACAGCACAGAGATACATTCATCCTAATGGGTTCGTTGAACAATAATAATTGCTGATAGTAATTAAAGTAAATAAGATATCATGTGGGCTAGGTTGAAAAGTGCTCATCATTAAAATCAGGGAAAAAAATAGTGCAGCATATTTCTTATAAATATATATATATTAAATGTACACATAAGTCTATAAAGATGTAGTGATGACTACCATAGTGTTAGGTTTTTTATGATTTCAGAGTTCTATTATTATGTTTGAATGTTTGATTAAGAGTTTACTGCTATTCAATTCTTATTAACTTTAAAATATTACCATTCTTTCCTTTGGAGAATAAAAAACTGTGAGATCACCATTATTTTGATATATTTGTAGAAGTTCTCTAAAATATTTTACACTTATTCTTTGATATTGCTATTTAAATGAAAAACCAATCAGTGAAGTGCTGCTTTCTTGTGTGTTTCAGTTGTTTTGGGAAGAAGTTATTTTTGGATGGTAAGCTGTTATTATACATCCATTACAGTTTTTGATATGACAAAGTTACGAAACACTGGCCAACAGAAAGGACTTCTCTTTTTTTTCCAGCCTTTAATTCTGAAAGATAATGTCCAAAAGGATTTCACAGATTTGTCTCATACTTACCCTGAGGCTTCAGTTCATATTTCAGAAATTATCTACTTTAGAAAATTCAGTTATCCCACTGTTCTGGTGCAGAATGTAAAAAGAAGTATCAAAATTTTTCCATTTTGGGAAATTTTATCCTTTTAAAACAATGCTTATTAAAGAACATTAAAAATGTATTCATATAAAAATGTTTATACGTGTCTATATACATATATAATTGTATATACACTCTCATGTTGTGTATATACACATGTATTCCTGTTGAATACTAAAGTTTACAGTCCACATCTTCTCCTTAATTATGATTTACAATGAGAATGTTTTCATTCTGACTGTCTCATTTCATTGACTTACAGGCATCTCAGCTGGCTCAATAGCTGCAGAGAAACAGTGTGCGGACAATTCAGTGCCCATTATTTCTTTGCAAATTCAGCTGTGGGGAGTAACAAGAACAAATTTGCTCCCACTGAAAACAAGCTGCATATCTGTAGATAACTTGTCTCACTGATGGTTTCTAGAGGGTATTAAAAAAATTGCAGTAAAAAGACTGAATTGAACTAAAGAGAGCACTGGGGAAAGTGGGTTGAGATCTACCCCTTGATGGTAACAAGTCTCACATCCATTCATCCATGCGTACAGATGATATGGCTCAAACATACTTTAGTTGATTAAACAGATTTTGGTAGATAGTATCACTATCAGTCAGACTTGGAGCCAAAGGGTCTTCTCTGTTTAAAGGAATGCTATACAAATAACGTTGCAAAAAAAATATTAACCAAATAATGCACAGAAGTAGTAAGAGGTCAAAACCTACCCTTTCACCTACTTCTAGAAATGCTACTCTTTTTTAGGTGCCCAGAATATGTCAAGGAACATGCTTGTGAAGACTTCCACACTAACTGTGAAAAATATATCTCTGTTGTAAAATAATACCAGTAACATTCTGTCTGTTCTACACATGCATTGACCTCTATGCCTGCCATGAGGAGAACAAAAAATAAAAGAAAAACTTATGGGAGAAAAACCAAAAAGGTATAATAGATTACTAGAAAAAACTTCCTACCTGCTCAGCTCCGAATAGTGTTAGACTGCAAGAACTTCCCAATACTGAAAGAGGGAATTGTTATTATTCTTTTATAAATAAAGCAATTACTGTCTTTTCTTTTAAAGGATCTGAGATCAGTGGTTATCCAGCTAAGCACATGTATTAACTAGTCTGATGAGGTGATTTCCTCCCCAGGCAGCAGTGGGGTCCAACTAGAGAAAAGCTGACAAAGTCAATTTTTGACTACCTGACCAATAATATTCACCAGTTACAGTAACTTACAAAGAGACACTCTGCTTTCTTCTGGTTTATTTGAGCATATTTTCTAAAAGCTGTGTTTTCACTGCAGGTTTCTTGTTTTATACCCATCTACCACCTTGATCGCAATGTCAGGGACAGATCCAACCATTCTGTGACAGCGAGCAGCAACACAGAAATGCAGCTGCAATCAACTCAGGGGACACAAACAATACCATTGGTGCTAATGGGAGGGGCCATGACTGGCTTATCCACCCCAAGTAGATCCACTCTTGGGTAATGCTTTCTTTTATGCCTGGTAGAGAGGATCCTGTGCAATAACTTTTAAGAGAATCCTAAGAGTGTGAGGTATTTATTATCATCAAACACTTGCACTCCTGACCCCACTGCCTTCAGGAAGGACTTTTTATTGTGTAATGCTTTACTCATTTGCATATAGGTGGCAGAATCTGATCCAAAGGGATTTAAGCAAACTTGTGGGTTTTCTTGCTGTTTGAGTCATGTTTTTACTGCTTTCCCTTTTAATACTAGTTTTAAATTCAAGTGTCATTTCCAAAGAAACAGCTATGATAATCTGTGGTGAGCTGATTAATAACACTTACGCAAATTTCAATGACCACAAAGTTGTGAATGTGTCTGTGTGAGTGATCTACTTCTTATAAAGTAAATGAGTCTTCTTTCACATATTTAATAATACTCAGAATTCTCTTCTCCTCCTCTTCCCCTCTGCATTCACTCTGAAGTCCTCTCCTTCTCTCATTAGTTGTTGTTGTGGCACAGTTATTTTTTTTCTACGCTATTTCCATTCACCCACAGTTAATCATTTACGGCCTTTTCCACTGCAAACATGCAGAAAACACGTAAAAAGGAAGTCTGTTATCACAAAATCAGCAACTCCGATTATAGCTTGATCAGAAGTGACATCACAGTTGGTTTCATTAGTGATATTAGATAAGTGCAAACTATTTTCAATCTCTTTTTTTCCTTTTGTAATGTCACCCTGCCCCAACTGGTTCTGTTTGACAGTGACAGGACTGCATAAAAGAGTCCTTTCACTTACCACCTCAAGACCACTTCACATTCCAAACAAATCAAATCTACACATCTCTCACCATCTTTATCAACCTGCCCAGGCAAACGGTCGGAAGCATTACAACCTTTGACTTGTTAACTTATTTTTCTCTCTTTACAGCCTTGAGCAATTCTTAAAATGT
This sequence comes from Campylorhamphus procurvoides, assembly GCA_013396655.1. NCBI lineage: Eukaryota > Metazoa > Chordata > Aves > Passeriformes > Dendrocolaptidae > Campylorhamphus > Campylorhamphus procurvoides. The sequence continues at coordinate 1,070,799 of WBMV01005495.1, forward strand.
AGCGGATGTACGTGCAAAAAAGTAAGTTTTGCAATATAAGTACTGGGACAGAGAAATTCTCCCACTGACAACATCTGCCAATGCAGATAAAATTCTCCCCTTGTGTTTCACGTTACACATTCTATTCTAGGTTTGGCAGACATACCTAAGGCAATCTCTGCTGTAAAAATACAGTAAGTACTTATCCCAGGAGATTTTCATTTTATTCTTTTTTGTTGTTGTTATAATACCAATAAGTGAATGAGAAAAAGTGCTCTCCCGTGGGGAATCTGGGACCTCTTAGAAAAATAGCTTTTTGCCTAAAAAACCCAGCATTATTAATTTCATGTTATATATTTTTCATTATATAGTGCTCCACAGCTCTGTTAAAAAGAAATTGGCCAGACCCTGGCCACAAATGCAATTCTTCAAATTTGTCTTTCTGTAAAAAGTTTGTTCTGCTGTTGACATTTGTGAAAACCAACACCATCCTGAGTTTCACTAAGAGCCTGTTTTTAGATCAGATGATTCCAGCTAGATTGAATCAGGACTAAACTTTCACAGAATCACAAGAAACAAGGCATTCTATCGGAGATGAATCTGAGAAAAACCAGAGACCCTGACAAAGGAAGATGAAACTTCATGGTCTTCTTAGAGCAGGACCTGGGGGAAGTCATTTGAAGCTGTGTGGGTATTCAAAAGTGCACCTACAGGAACGTTTGGATAGTGAATGTAACAGTTCAATATTTGATGGCTAAATTAAGCTATTGTTTGCTGTGAGCTGGGAAGATCTAAACATTCTGTACCTTGACTGGCTTCTTATCTCTATCTTTGGATACTTCTTACTGTCCCTGTCAGAGACACCATATGGGATTAGATGGAGCAGGTATAAACTAGTGTGGTAGCTATTCTGGTCTTAGTCCACTTGGACTCCAAAGTACATCACAAGGAAGGATATTTGTAACGTTGCAAGACTGTACCCTGAAGTCATACCTTAGAGACTCAGAAGAGTAATGGATGTTCTTGTACCAAACTGGCTGGGAAGTGAGTGGGATCCCAAGACAGGTCCAATTTAAATATGCAAGTGGTCATGCACTAGGCAGTCAGCCTCATCTATGCTACTTCTATCAGTAATAATTACACTGTTAAGAGAAGAGACTTTGGAAAAGAGGACAGACTGGATGTAAGGTAACATTAAGTTTTCATATGTATTATTTGGTGTAATATTCACAGTGAAATGTTTATGTTAAATCTTTCATAGAAGCTGTATTCATTCTACAAAGAGAGGGATGGAAAGTTCCTTCTTTCCATAAAAGGAAGGAAAGGAATATAGAGAAGATGAAACACTGATTCTGGATAAATATAGAATTCAGTCCCAGATGGAAATTATTTAGAGATAGACAAATATTCAGTCTGGATAGGTAGCAGCATGCAGAAAAGAAGCCCTCCTCCACAACAGCTCTAAAGCAAAACAACCAAACACAGTCCAGCTCGTCCTGCCTTGACAAGGAGGAAGGCCATCTGGAGATTTCCCATGGGAATATCCTTTTCTTCAAAATGAGGGACTTGAAATACCAGGAGAGACAAAGAAAGGAAGTAGAGAATCCAAAAGGCAAAGTGGAATCTAGTAATGGCAAACACTGCAGCCCCCAACAAACACTGGTGAAAGTCAAGACAGCAATACCAAGACCTCTGCATGGAGGCAGAGTGAGTGCACTTCAGTGCTCCCATTAACTTTAAATTCTCAGCTGGATATACCACCTGTGTAGACACTGCATCTCTTCCTTACTCATGTCTTTCCATAATCACCTCCTTTCATTTACCTATAACCTTCTATTCTCATACAGACACACCTATCCTTTGATCTTTATTCAGGTCTTTCCCCTGCTCACATACGCTTCTCATTAGCACAGAGGAGATGCATCTGACAAGGAGAAGGGTTTCTGTCTGAAATGGGAGCTCAGCTATGCTAAGGAAGAGACTGGGTCTTTGGAAGAGGAGGAGATTAAAATTTTTTTAACAATGCAGTAGCTTTGGAAAACAGATACATGTCTGAGTGGGGGAGGAGGTGGGAACAGTTAAATGGGGAGAGTTACAAAGATATTTTCATACAGGTGAAGATAAACACAGTAAAACCATTAAAGTCTAATTTTGGAAAAACTTCTTAGAAGCCATTCCCGACTAATTATTCTCCGGTAATAAATGAATAGAATAGTAAATGTTATTAGAATAATTTACTATTCATCAAGAATAGTAAATGAATAGAATAATTCATTATTCCCACATCCTTGTTCTTTGCAAGCTCTGGCAAGCTAACTAGGGCACTAGGAGGAGTGTCTCAGGAAGAACAGGGAAACAATGCACTCAAAACTTGGAAAAGAGGCTTTACTTTTAGGTGAAAAGTTCACATATCTATCAGCATTTTGTAACTGCACTACTGACATGAACTATCACATTTTGCCATACTGTGTAAAACCTACTAAGCTAGTTATTGGATAGAGAGCCAGAATTATGGAATATGATTTTTTCAAATGGGCAGTATTTTTTTGTTTCAAAGTGATTTCTTTATTTCCTGGTCATACTTTTGTTGGCATAAACAGGTTAAGCAAACTGATATGGCATTTGCACAAGTAAAAGAAATGATAATTAATATAGCCTACATTTGATTTTCTTGCCCAGTTTCCTGGCTCCCCTATTTTATACATATATATAATGTCTGTATTTTGTATTTTCATATATACAATAAACCAAAATACTTTCTTCCATGAAATAACATCCAAATGCTTTCTTCTCTCATGCTCCCCACACAGCTTTCTTTGCATCACAGGCCCAGTTATCTCCACAGACTCTCCAGATGCTGTTTCCCAAAGCTCCAGTAGCTTCATGCTCCATTTGCTAAGCATCCTATTCTCCACAAGCAGTGAAAGATCACAATATAATCACATCAACTCAATTTGTCCATGTATGTAATGCAGATTCACAACAATAAGTATGATGTTTCTATTCTTTTCATTCAGAAATAGTTTACTAGCAAGAGATTCATGAAAGTGCTCTTACTAAGGCTTATATTCTGCTTTTTATGGGTTCTAGGGCTTTTGTATCAGTAGACACTTTTCTTGTCAGACCCCATTTATTTGACAAGATCTATGTTTCTCGAGTTTCTCAAGGGGTGAAACTAAATCCATTCAGAAACAATTTAGTCCAGAAACATTTTTCTGACACGGGAAAAAAAGACTTTGATGCTAGGTTAATATTGTGTATTACAGAAGAGTAAAACAATAAACTGAGTGTTGATCAGCTTAGGGTATGGCGCTAAGCATCCTTATAACCTTGGGAAAGTTAATTAATCTTTCTATGACTCAGCTTCTAATATGTAAAATGGAAAAAAAAATCTTTCTTAATCTTACTGCCCATCTTCCTTTTTTGCCCTCAGTTTAAACTCTTAAGTTCAGTGAGTTCAAGACTCTCTCTTAACATACATCTTGTAAATGCACAATCTTGTTAGAGTTCTGCATTGAGCACAGCTCACCCCTATTCCAGGATGTGCCTGTGTTTTGCAATCTGTTTTACATACCAGGTAAGCATCAGCCTTGTTCCATTCTCAGACCTCACTAGACTATAGGGAGAGATAATAAGCAAGCCTAAGATAATCCATATGCATCTTCTTTAAAAGACGATTAACATGTATGTATAATATACATTGATCATTTAAAAAAAATAAAAAAGAAAAAAACCCAGAGAGAGAGGCTGGGACTTGGAGAGCAAGCTTCTACCATAATTCTGCTATAGCATATATGTTGGGTGATATTGCAGTGTTCTAAGGTCCTGTCTCACTTTTTGCTCTTTGCATGTTTTTGTAACTCGACTCAAGTTTTAAACCCATGGAGAAATCTCATGTCCTCTCTCTAAATTTTATATATAATAGTGATTCAAAGAAAATCTTGATGATGTTGTAGCATAAACAAATAATTTTGGACTGTCCTGGCCAAGCCAAGCACCTGGTTACTGCAATTGAAAAAGGAGAGAGAGTAGAACAATGTAAAGAGGAGACTGAGGAGCATTTCTAAAATAATACTTGAAATTCATGTGAGAGGAAATATTTTTCCAGTGATCATGAGATGAGAACATATTCAAGTGCTTTAGGTACATGACTAAGAAGGGCTTATAAGTTTCTTATAAATGTTATGCACAAATTCTAAAATCTATAGAGATGTTCATGAAAGTTCCTAACAGAAGATCTAGCTATAGCTAGTTTGTCCTAGCTATAAATATCTTTTTAGAGTCTGGTGTATATTTTTTATCAGTTTTTGCAAGGAAACTGGCACACCTAACTTGCAGAATTTTGAGAAATGTTCCTATTCCAAACCAGGACAAAAAAAAATTGTTCACTAATATTTTCATGACCTAAGACACCAAAAATATTTCATATTAGTCAAAATACTGTGCTTAGCCTTCTCAAGGGGAAGGGAAGGGAAGGGAAGGGAAGGGAAGGGAAGGGAAGGGAAGGGAAGGGAAGGGAAGGGAAGGGAAGGGAAGGGAAGGGAAGGGAAGGGAAGGGAAGGGAAGGGAAGGGAAGGGAAGGGAAGGGAAGGGAGAGAAAGTTAATGAGACGTTAACATTTTTACTTAAAAGTGTAATTTTATTTCTATCTCCTTAATAACTTTGTGTTTTTCAAATGTAAAAATATGGGATGTTTCAGTATTTTATTCTTTAAAAATTTTGAATCAACAAAGTGTCTAAGCAGACCATTTTGTAGTTTATTTTTGTAAATCACCACCTCTTGGTAAAAACAAAGTTGGTAGAAAAATTTACTATGAATTGAACTGTTTAGCTAACTTTTCTTATCTTTCTATGCCATCTGACCTATATTTTTATTCTGTGCTTCACTTCTGCTTAAGTGTAGACTAATAATCTACTTGATGTTATCCTTGATTTTCTGACTATGGGGATATCAAATTTCAGGATACTTCCTCTTTGAGGGCAAGGAGGCTGAAGAGACACATCCTGTAGAATCACTGCTAGTCTTGGCATGTTCTGTAACAGTTTTTAGCACTCTCCTAAGTATTTGAACATGGTAGGGACTATAAAATAAGGCCAAAAACTAAGGAACATCCCTTGGATTTAAATTGATCTCATCTAGATCAAGATTCTCTCAGCTAAAAAAAGAACTCCTGATATGAACTTAATAATTAACCAACAGCAGAAAGCATAAGAAAATGAAAGTTTCTCCCCCTGTCCCTGAGGGGAGATGACAGACAAAAAGAGGTTAGAAGTGTGCCATAGGTGTGGTATGCTTACAGGTGCAGTTCATATAGCCATTACACCTGGGAAGGCAATTCTCATAATTTTCTTCTTGGAATGCTTCTCGATAAATTTGTGGTTAAAAGTACCCACAAAATGTGTGGGAGAGAGTGGGAAATTCCAGTTTTGTCTGTTGATGGTCAGTCGCTACAAACTCTGTATGTTGCACATTTCTTAATGAGTATCTGAAATCTGAATTCAAAAACTGAGGCTTGGTGCTGACTGCTGCTTTTGTGAATTCAAGTTCCAGTACCAAAAATGAAACTTCTTACTGTTTTATGAGTTTGGTTCTGATCATGCAAGGAAGAAGTGCACTATTTTTGTTGTCATTTAAGTAAAACATGCCATTTCTACTTTTCTTTCTTCTGTTTATTACATTTTAATAGAAATATATTTTGCAATCATCAAACCTGAAAGCAGTAAAAAAATAAGCACTACACCAACTTGTTTATCGCAGTTATCAGTGCACTTGTTTGTGTGAGATTTCCTGTGTTAACAGAAATGAAACATACTAATAACAGATGGCAAATACATGTTTTTAAATTTGTGCAACTGGGATTACTACTTATATTTTGTACAATTTCAGTTACTGTGCACTTGGAAAGGAAAAGGTGAGGAATCCAAATCTAAAGTAAAACAATGTACATGTCAATATAGCCAACTTTTCACCACAACTACATTTCATTAAGGACAAAGGGAAAACATTTAGACACCTACAACTACAAGATAAAAATCCATTAGCTTTGAGAAAAGGTCAAAGATGTTCTTCAATAACTTCAGAGGAAAATGTCTTAAAATAAACTTGCAGTTTAACAGCAACAACAACAAAATAGGTACACTAACTTCCAGAATTATTTCAAGCTGCTGTTTAGGAATAAGTGTTCAAGCAGTGTTTTTTTTTCTTCTTTAATATCTTTGTCTAATGACCAAAAAACCTCGCATATTTCCCTAACCCATGCAACACTCTCCCTCTTAAATTGGTCCAATAATTATTTTGTTTCTTAAATGCCTTAGGTTTATTTAAGTGATTATAAACATTTTTCAAATAAATGTTTTCTAAAAGTGATCAAGTCTAATAATTTTTATGAGGAATAGTTTATCATCACACCTGTATTGCTTTCAGTACATAGCAGGACATTTTCCACTTGAAAGTCACCTTGATCTGAATGTTTGCAGCCCTCTGCCCCATCCCTCAGATATTATTTAACAATGCCTCCACAATCCTTTGCCACTTATCCTTTTGCTCCCATTACCAAATTCCTTTAAGTTTACCTGGACATGTTTGATCTTCCACATAGAGAAAAAAAATATGCTAATACAGGCTGGAAAACTGCTGTTATTCACCTCCAGTTAGCCATCCAAGGATTTTATTACCTTCAAGTGAGAATTCGGGAGTAAAATAATCCTTCTTAACTGATCACTTCTAAACAAACATTTCCTAAGCTAAATCAATGACAGACAACAAAGTCAAAAGTCACCATGGGTTTCTACAATAATTATCTGAGAAATAAATAAATAAAATTTTCTCAGACTGAAAAAATACCTTAAGCTAGATTTTCTATTTTAGACATGAATGCCTCATACATTCTTGCAAATGTATGATATATGCATGCAAATCAGATCTTTACATCTGCCTACTTCAGGGTGTAGATATTTGTCTATATGTGTGCAAATAAGCAAGTATCTATGACTAAAATTGAAAAACAAGCAAATTAGAAAGATGTCCACATCCTTAAATCTGAAACTAATTATTTTATATATGTTATCTCCGGTATTTTGACCAATAATAAAAAGCTGATTTGCAGATTTTAACCTGAGAACTGTATCAAATTCTGGCTAGAATGATTTCCTGAAAATCATGAGGAAATATATGTAGCCATCATAAAAATGGTCAGTCAGGGTATTGACAAATACAGTTTAATATTTCATAAATATTTGGGTTTGCAGAACTCTTGGAGAGAAGACAAGCCTTTTTTGCAAAATCTTAATGAAAATTACAACAAAAATTATACCCTAAAACAGGAAGAGAAAAAGCATCCACAAGTTAGTGGACAAGTCTGCAGGCAAAGCTATGGAATCTGTCTTTCATTTTTCCCAGTAATTATTTTTACTAGGTATATCACCTGTTAAGGGTAACTAAATTGCTGTCCAGCAGAAACCTCTTTGTAACGTATTTTCAAGGGACAATTTTTGCTTTCTTTGAGGTTTTTGTTGCCAATTAAAACATCACCAGAATGTTCTCCCATCAAATTTCTGAGTAAAAGGAACAAGATAACTCTGTTTTCCCTTTAAAAATTGCAATCTGGACAGTGGAAATAGCAAAGATTATTTCTGGACAACTCTTTGATGCCAAGATAGTCTTGTCCTATTGTTGTGTGCTTCCTCTCCCCTGTTAGCAGTCCCTTAGCCCAGAAGAAATGACAGTGAAAAGGTAATAGAAATTAAAACCAATTCTCAAAACATTTGAATAGTAAAAATGGCATTCGAACAGCAATACAGATAGAAAAATGCTTCTGAGATCTATCTAATTGTGGTAAAGGCTTTTTAATGAGAAATGGTGTGTCCCTGTGCTGTTTCATGATTCAGTGTGCCATTCTAGATGCCTCTATAGTTTAAATACAATAAAATTTTAGTAGGATTTTGAACACTCCCTAAGTTAACAGGTAAGTCAATCTAATGCCATAAAAATAGATGTAACTCTAGAGATTTTAAATAGTTTAATCAGGTGTAGCCATTTCTTCTAAAGTTCTGTGATATTTTCTATCATGTTCAAAAGCACTACAGCATAGCCAAATGCGTAGCTACAGGGAGCTGCAATGACTGATTTCATTTCATGTGCCTGTTGCTGAGCAGTGAAGGCATTCTGCATGAGCCAATACAGGTTTGGGAAAATCTACAGAAAGCTCTGCACTGATGGAAAAAACTGATCAGATTTGGCTTTTGTGAGTCTGCTATGCCAAAATCACATTCTGCTTTAGGTAAATTTTAGACTACTTCTAGGAAAAATAATTATTGTTTATACTCTCATGCCTACAGCTGAAAGGTTGCCACTGATTTAACAACATTAATACCCACAATAAAACATACCTATTAATCCTTTGATTTGGATGGGGAAAAAAAATGGATCAGATTCAACCTGCCCACCTTCAATGAAACTACCATAAGCCCCTTTATCAGCTGCCTACCTTTGGTGTTGGACAATAGACAAATAAGATTCTGCAAGTATTTTTCCCTTTGCTCTGCAATATGTTCTAAAGTATGCAAGAGTTATTACCAGTGCAGCTCTAGTCCTTAGGCCATACTCATTTTTCAAGGCTCACTAAATACAGATCAGTTTAGGGCTTTTTTTCTCTCTCAAATGAAATGACTCTGTGTTTATTTTGTACTCCGTTGTGCATCCTCCTACATTCCCACCCACTACTTACCCCATGTGGTAAAACAACAGAAAAACAAGGTTTGCTCTTGTCCTGGGAATTTATTTTATGTTATCATTAGTTTGCATTTTATTAACTGGGGCCTGAGGGAGATATGACATTGACAATATTAGTGATTTTATTGTAAGTTTCACAATAATTAGCCCTCTTATTTTGTGAAGGAAAAAGAAAGCAAAAAGACCAAAAAAGGGGTGGGGGGGAAGAGCTTGAGAATGATAACATCTCAAATGGTGGAAGGTTAATCTAAAAGAATACACAGGCAGTCATACAAAGGCAGATATATTGTTTTTAAAAATCACGCATTTTTTTAAGCTAATCCCATATTTAAAAGCCTGATTTGTGATTTTAAACACTTGTGATTGATATTATGGGGTAGTTTAGCAGAAATTACCTGAGTTTTATTTCCTTCCAGTGGTGGTAGAGTAAAAGGATACCTGCAGTTAAGTTAATTTGATTCATTTTAGAAGCCTATTTTTTCCCTTGTTTTCCTTTTTATTCATTGTTTGCCCCATTCTAATAGATTCTTGCCTTTTATTTGCAGCCTAAATGAAGGAAGGATATTAAAGTAATCTTCACAGAAACCAAATCCATGAAAACAATTGTACTGCTTGGTTTGAGTTGCTCCAACTTTCTTGTTCTTATTCAAGCTTGGAAAACTCCAAAGTCTCCTAGGTTTACTGGGCCCTAAAAAAATCACTATCTATACTGAATTAAAGTTAACCTGCTTTTAAAAGATTACTGTACAAAATGGTGGATAGCCATATTTTACTCATCCTGTTATCCTTTCAGTTTCACATTTAGAGTTTTTTGCCTTTACCTCAACATGTTACCTTAATTACCTTTGATGAAACAATTTGCCAGCTGAAGATGCTTTGCTTCTTTAAAGATAGGGGTTTTGATTGGCATTTGTAAAGGAAGGTAGATTTCAAACAATATTTAAAGGGAGAAAATGTCTGTTATGTAACTAAAAAAAAATCTAAAAATGGAAATAGTTTTTAGTTATTAATATGGAATTTTTAGAGCATGAAACAAATGGATCCTATCATGCATGAATCAGTACGAACTACTGAACATACCTTTTTATTCATTGCTGCTAAAATATTCTGTGACTGTTTATGATTTATAGCGAATTAAAGAAATATATTAAATTACCGTAGAAATAGAAAAGGATAACTGGACCTACTGGTAAGTATTATTTGTATTCTCATGACATGCCTTGATAGCAATGAGATGAGAGGAAGGGGAACAGATACTGATTCAGTGGACTGATAAAAAACTATAAATTTGACAGAATGCCTAGGAAGTACTGTTTACCCCTTCTCTTTCAATGCTGTTTACTCACACTCACATTTCTAAGTTTTGTCCTGAATGCTGAAGAGAAAGTAAATGAAAAATTAAGTTTATAGAGATAAGCCTAAAGCACTGAATACCAGCTGCACAGAGCATAAGTGTAACACATCCACTGAGTATATCTATGGGACCTGTCTACACTGTTCTGTCAACTTTCTCTTGAGAGCCAAGATTATCTTTAGGCATAAGCAAAGTGAAAGTGCCCTGAGGTGATGGGACCCCATCTGTGTTTATGCTGCTTGACCCAGGCACGAGTTGCTTTAGACATGCTGATTATTCTCCAAGCCTCTCTAGCAGCCCTGAGAAATCTCAGGTAGCCCTTGAGTTGTGCCCCACTTGTGAATCCCTCGGGCTGTTTGCCGTAAGCAATTGTCTGCCTCTCACCATTATCTACCAGCTCTTCTGATTATCAGGAAAATGTGGGAAGCAAGGAAAGAACATGAATCCAGACCCCTAGGCTATTAGCCTTCACCAGTTTCCAAAGAGCTGTCTATACCTGTATCTGGCAGCATGCAATAAAACAGGATAACAAGTACCTGCCTCACAGGCTCAGCCTGCCTGAGTCCTTGATGAAACATGATGGCCTTACCCACTGGAGGTGGGACAATCAACATATCCCACAGTCACCCTCCATCACTCCCTACCAGAACATACTCTGGAAGAAAGCTTTGCAGCATGGCCTTAAAATAGCAGAGCCCACAAGAGTCCTGAGGGGAGAGATGGAAAACACTCATGGAGCATTTCTGTGGAGGAAAAAAGTAAGAATTTGTAAGCAAGGTACCTGCAAGAGCACCAAGTCAGAAGAAAAGCTGCTGGTTATGAGAAATGGTGCCAGTATGGCCACTCAGAGCTGTACAAGGGGAGGGAGAGGGAAGTGGTTTGGACGATAGGGGGCAAGGTGACAAGCAGGGGGCATGCGGCTTTGTATCCCAACTATTAATAGCTGCACTTCTCTCTCAGCTCATCCCTGCCCTTGCATGGAGGATACAGCCAGGCCTCCTGCCAGTTCCAGAGCATCCCTCTGCTGGGTTTTGGGAAAGGCTCGGTGCCAGGCTCAGGCTGACTCCCCGCACCATAGACCCATTTGGATCAGCCACCACCAAGTGAGGAAATGCCCACTGGCCGGGCCGCTGAGAGCAGATCTGCCATGGGCTGGTGCCAGCACCTGCCAGGGAAGGCATTGCCAGGCAGAACAGGGTTATCTGGCAATATGGGGCAGGTGAGGGTGAGGAGAGCCCACCATCTCCTGTGGCCAAAGGACAGGAGCCTGTCTGTATGGACGCCCCTTCCTGGATCTGGCTGTCATACTTTTTAGACTGCCCCCAGAGACCACCAGGAGAGATTCCCAACAGTGGGGATGTAGGCTACCTTACCTAGCACATAGGATGGCAATACCAACAGCTGGATAAATTTCCAATGTAAGCATTTTTATGAGGCAGTGTATATTCTCAGGGCCATGGAATAACCCACATTGCTCTGTGGAGCAGGGATTTGACCAGGGAAAGAGAGGAGGGTGCTTCCCTAAAGCACCTCAGCCGCACAGCTCTGAAAATGTCCCTCAGGACCACACGAGACTGAGGGGAAGGACACCCTGGACCAAGGGGAGGTGGGCAGCCAGGCAGCCTGTCATCAACAGGCTGGCTGTAGCTTGATCTACACAACATGGAGGTAACCACAGAAATGAAGATATTAGGACTGGAAATCTGGAGGTGTTCATGTTTTCTGAGTATGCACAGACATTGTGAGAAAAATAACTTCTCTTTCAATGTGTGTAAATAGCAATGTAGCAGGTACCATAGAACAGTATGTGTTTACTTATTCCTTTACCCACTGACAACTTTACATATGTAGCATAATATGGTGTATGCTTGCAAAACATACATTTACATCATTAGTCATTCACAGAATAATGAATTAATTAACATCAGAATAATTCTGATTTCAAGATGAAGCAGTCCCTTTTGAGTTTTTTTTGTTTAAAGGGAAATGCATAGGTCAGACATTATATCTGGGATTACCATTAGTCTCTTAGTTTCACACATAGATTAAAATTTTAATACTTTGTGGCTAAATCTCACTACCTCAAAAGAAAGGTACAGAAATCCACTTTATCCGGTTTTATTTCTCCTTTGCCATTTTTTTCATGAGTATTGTGATGTTATCTGCAGAGCACCTAGCACCACCAACAAAATTCAGACCTAGGACTGCCTACTGTGATTCCTGTTAAAAAATATAAAAGCAAAAGTGGAAGAGGAAAATATTATGAAGAGTAGCAAAGAGGAGCTTTCCACTGGTAGCTCTATGAAACACTCCCATGAAAAGCTATGCCAGGCTTCAAAATAGATGTCCCCATTTTTCTACAACTATCAGTGAGGAGAAGCACCCATCATCTGTGTATTTCTACAGGAAGAAAAGTGTGTACACTCACAATTGCACATTGCTCCATGTAAATATTCTTATACTGTCAACCTCTCTAGCTATGACACCATGCCATTGTTTGTGTTTTTTTTCAAACATTCTGTAGAGAAAGATAGCTATCTTTAGTGCAACATATTAACATGGATACAGTAGCAACTCATGAAAAATAAAACCCTGACAAAGAAAGAAATCCAGCCGCATACTTAACAAAATGCATTAGAACTTTTATGCAAATCAAAGAAAAGCAACTGCTAATAAAACCCTAAAAGGAAGGCTTTTAGAGCAGTAGGTAGAACAACCCTCGAAAAGGAAGCAGACAGGAAATGAGCAGAAGAGTTTGTTTATGATCAGGGTATTTAAAGAAATGGGGTTTTTCCTTAAGGTCAAGATGAAAAAAAAATATGGAGACAAACTATAGGCAGTTCAGACAAGACTTTTAGATCATCTCTTGCTCTGGAAGCATATGAGACATTAGGCTGTTGCTATCTTGAAATAGCTAGATGAACCAAACATGTTTGCCCCCCTACCTAGTGGTTATCTCAGCTGGACACTTCTTTTTTTTAAGGACAACCTAGCTCAGTATTCTATGTGTGAATGATGTGAGTCTTCATATCTGTGTCGAGCTGGATTTAGAACACTAGTGGAAGGTTAAGCAAAAAGTTAGGAAAAATAAGCTTAGTTTTGCTTCCAAAGTCTATGCTGTACCACCTGTTTCTGAAACAAAAAACTTTAACTTACTTTAAAAAAATCAAGGTTTTAAAATCCCATTTAAAACTAAGTGTTAAACACTTTCCAAATTTGAATTATTTTAAGTGTTCATATGAGGAATTAGTTGGAAAACTTCAGGAGAGATACATTTTGCTACATCTTCTTATTAGAAGTCCATTATACAATAAAACCTAGTTATTCTTATCCAGCATAAAAGATGATACTGCCTTATGACATATTTTCCACTAGATTCCATGTATTTATCTTCTTCAACTTCAAACCTGAATTTATTAATACTGTTAAGGAAAAAGTTACAGATTTATTGATTTCCCTGAATCCGTTTTTTCACCATTCCCAAGTATATGCATTGTATTTGTCATCTCTTCAAATTATTACTGTTAGCTTGGTAATATTTATTAAGGGTCTTTGTTTTCACACCTAGTATCATATATTTGGTTGTTGTTTTTTGGGGTTTTTTTTCAGAATCAAGGCATAGGTGCTACGTGCTTCTCTCAGCTGAGAGTTCAGTAACCTCCTGAAGTTCCCAGTTCTGACTTCCCTGTCTTTATTCGAACCCTTAATCTTGTTTGTAGTCCTGATGGTTAAAGTCATCTCCTATCTTAAACCAAAGCACTATTAGAGCCAAACCTAGAGTATGGACTGTCTTTAACCCCAATTCCTGACCTTGCAGCCCACCTTTCCTTTCCCTGCTCTCATTTGCTTTATATAACCTGAAGATCTCTTTTTGCCTAAAGATTCTGCCTTTGAGGCAGATAAAGATCCAAACCACTGCATAAAGCTTTGTAATGAATGCCAGCACCTTGAACTACACTCAGGAACTAATTAGCAGTTGATGTAGTAACAAGTCAAGAAGCTGTTAATTCACATTAAAAAAAAAAAAGTCAAGTTTACTTGAGTAATTCATTGTCAACACACTCATTTAGACAGATGTTTTGAACTGGCACACATACATAGTACATATGTACACACATGTCTGTCATGGACTTTATACATACCCATGCTTAAGTTTACAGATGATACTATCTCACTAAAGTACAACAAAGTAAAATTTCTTGAGTAGAACTTTTCCTGGTTTAAGAAAAAACACTTTCTTATGGGAAAGATGTACAGACAATAGACCCATTCATTGCTAGGATCCTGCAAGGATGACTGCTTGTATGTCATTGAGGAATACACTTACTGTAGATCACAGTAAGTTTATGTGATGCTTTTATTCCCAGCAACCAAAGGGAGTCAGTATTCCCTCACATCTCCTTGAGAAGAGATCCTCTCCATGAGCAATGCATGCCAAATTATATGGAGATAATACACAAAAGATTTGCTGCATTAGCATAAAAAATTGAGATTGGTCATGTCTTCTCATGACACTCCCAGTAGGTTATGCAGGTTCACTGTGCTGTAGCATTTCATTTATAGCACTGTTCCTACTTACACTTTCGGCAATGCTTTTGATAGGTCCTGGGCACTGTAGTTGGTCGCCCCAAGGTATCCTCTGCCCCATGGTCTCTGCTGTTCCACAGATCCTGGGGGTTTCTGTGAACAGCACTCCAATTTCCATTCAGAAAATAGTGCAATCACATGGCTTGGGATCAAGACAAATATTTCCCATGGTTCATTTTACTTCAGCTATGCTAGCATGATTTTCAAAGAGTAGATAAGTAGAGGGGAGAGAACAACAGTGAATGTCACAGTCTCCCTGAATAAATATAAACAAATTGTCACCAGCAAATCTGTAGTCACATGATGGCCTGTACAATAGGGCACTGAAGATTTACAAAATCACTGAAAACACATTTCTCCTTCTACATTTTTTCTTCAAGTAAAGGTATGGGTATATTGCTTTCAGACTCAGCTGGCAAAATGTGACTAGTGCTGCAGGTAATCAGTTCCAGATCTTAAGAATGTCAAAAGCCAATTTGTGCTTGGAGTGGATGCAACAGGCAACAGAAATCTGTGCATGAGTTCCCCTCAGCACGAAGAATCACATGGAAAGCTCTCAAGAGATATTTTGCTGGTTATTGGTAGGTAGTCTGGTGCTGAGTTTGGTGAGGGCAAATAAATCATCACATTTTTTAGTGACAAGCACAGTTAGACACTTAAGGATTTAGACACCTATTAGCTATTCTGTGATGAATATATAGCCCTTTAAACTGCCATGGGTTTTGCTCAAACCATCACATACACTTTGCACCAAGTCAGCCTAGACCACATCTCAGTAAACCTATTTGCAAACTTTAGTATCTTGCATTAAACTGTAATAGAATTTGCAACAAATAAGAACTCAATGTGAAGAGAAAGTGTTTTAACATTTGAGGACTGAAGCTAACTTGCCACAAATACTAATTGTACAGTCTTGCCACAAATATCAAGTGTAGAGTGGATCTTGCAAACCACAACTTAATTATTCTGTTTTGTTCCCATTGAGAATCTGACACATAAATGTTTTGTAAAAACAAGTAGATAGATCTGTGGCTTTCATCCCTGCTAAAGAGTAATTCTCTTTCATTACAAAAATTAAAAAATCAAAAGTACTATATGTAGAAGGGCATATTTGTCTGTATGGCTACCTGTATACTGGGTCAATACAATATTCCCTTTGTACATGTTAGCATCATTTGTTTCCTTTGTTGATACAATGATTTGGTTATTGTTGCTGTCAGTAGCAAGGGTGATAATGGATTTATTATTCATGGAATTATCTATCTATGACTGGGAAGCAGACCTGACTGTAGCACTCATATTTCTATAATATATCTGTAATTATGCATTCAGGAAATTTGACAGCAAAATGTCAAAACAAAAGCAGATTTGCTCTGTTGAAGGTGCTTGAAGACAAACAGTGTTACATCAGAAGCTTGTATCTGGTTCAGACAGGCTATTTACTGCAACAAAAAAATTAGCCTTTTGAACTACTTTCAGCCTTCCATACCTCATGTTAAAAGGCTACTGTGGTGCCCTCTCACTTATTTATCAGCAGTCCAGGGACAAAGATGAACAGGAGTCATAAAAAAGAGCAAAAGGAAATGATCACTTCAGAAGAATGATTTTCTGTAGCTTTGAAAAGTGAGGGTTTCCTTCAGTAGCATTTAATAGTTATGATTGAGTACCTCTCTTACTTTACAGGCATTGCTAATACCTGTGTGAAGCATTATTGATTTTCACACAAGAGAATGTCTGCTTGCTTGTTGGAGCTACAGTAGTGCTCACAAGAGGTTGTACCAACCTCCAAAAAGAAGCAGTAATAAATTCCCTCATTCTATGTGAAGGGTGATATATTCCTTTCTCTTACCTTCCAGTATCTACAGTCTGACAGCTTCATTCGGTGGTGCTTATGAATCACCGAACAGGCAGTGGGAGTCAATTCTATGAAAAAAATTAAGTGATACATTTCAGATTATGGTTGAAGCTGGAGTTTAATTGTCTACCTAAGAGGAAGTTCACACCAAAAGAATTTTGCTCACCAAAAGACTTAATGCTAAAGGTTTAATACATTCCATTTTTCAAAACTGTACAATTTCATTGCTGTCATTTCCAATTAGTATAACAAAATTGTAATTAGCACTAATATTAGGCTGAATTTTTTTGCTCAAACCTTTTACACAAATGGTAAAAAAAGACTGTCAAGGAAATTAGGGTTTCTTGCTACAAACGCAGGTGTGATTTCTGTACCTGCATTGAAGGTTTCCAGCAGACCCATATGTAGACCCATCTGAGCATTCAGTCTGGAAAATCTATGGTGGCTGTCACGCAGCACTCTCTCTCTTCACCTTCTTAATTCTTATTTTGCTTTTGACAGTTGGTAAGTCATCTTTTTAATGGCTCACCACAGTTTTAATGCACAACTTCAGACCAAATTGTTTGAAACCATGACTTAATTCATGGAATCTATTAAAAAATGTGTTGACAGCCTTCATTCCAGGAAGAAAATGTTAATTACTTGTATCACAGTAGCACTCAAGATTCAGGCCATATTGCCCTAGATTATAGATATGCATAGTTTTTGTATCTGTTTTTTGCTCAAAATGGAACTGACTGATGTGAAATACTGCCACACTTATTTTGTACAATACAGAGCTTTCTGTAATTATTGTATAGGCGAGGAATGTTGACAAAGGCATGTTAAGAGAACTGTCTAAGGTTGCAAGAGGTCTGTGGCAGAACAAACAGTCACTCCCTTTCTCTGACATAATAAGAAAGAATCACTTTTCCAGGGGACATAATGTCCCCATGATACTAAAGAAAGTATATGATGGAGAAAGATGACTTTTAAAAACTGGCATTTCCTACACAACAGTTTTTATTCTGAAGCTCAATTTTGAGATATCTCTGGCTTCGGGTCTCAAAAAATTACTCTACAAGTCCACCAAACCCAAAAAGCTTCCAACTGGGCATTTAAAATCTGGGCCAGATCAGTGGCTGTTTGTGAACATTTGCTCTTACAACTGTGATCTGACCTATATAAGAGAGTAATTCAGAAAATGTCTGGAGTCTTATTTTGTTCAACAGATCTGTAACTGATATGGGCTAATGAAATATCATTCACCATAGTTCCTAGCCAGATTCACAACAACTTCTTGGTCCATCTGTTCACTGAAGACACAGCATTTTACATATCTCTTTATACCCATATTTGTAAAGTCTGTATTTAACTTCCTCCAATATATTTATGATACTTTCTCAGTCAGAAATACAGAAGCAAGAGGATTCAAAAAATAGAGAATAATACAGGTTGGATACAATAAGAACATAAACCCTTCAGCTGGGAGGGGGGAAAAAAGCAAAAAACAAACCCTAACATGCCTGAATCTTTACTGAATAATCTTTTGCTATTCAAAAATACATACGTATGTGAATTAACTTCAGAGTTCTTGCTCTTTTACCAATAACGAATCACAAATAGCTAAAGTGAACAGCACATGAATAATGAATAGGCTAAATATTAATCATTCAAAATATTCACTAAGTACATAGAAATTTTAACTACTTTAAAAGAATAACTTTTTCTGCTAATGACACTTACAGTAAAAAGAAAATTTAATTAACAAGTAAGAATTTTATTTTATGCAACTTCTGTGGATGGTTATTACCAAGCTTTTCCATATGTATTTGTCTTATGGATATTGGTTACATGTTGGAAAAATAATCATATTTTTAAAAAGGCTGTTCCCTCACTCATGAGAATTTCTGATTAATAAGTTCTGTTTCTTTGTTTATAGGATGTAAAAGCAAAGGCTCTTTAAACTACTCTTTTTTTTTTCCTCCTTTTTCTCCAACAATACCTTCTAGTGTATACGTAAAAGAAGCCACAATATTTAATAAAATGTGCCATGCCATTAACATTAAAGATATTTATTGGTTGAAAGGATCTTCATGAAAGAGTTAAGTTTGTCTTCAGTACTGTGGTTGTTTTCTTTCATTGTCTTAACTGCCAGGAAATGAACCCTGATCACAGGTGACTGATGAAAAAAATAAGTTAAAGGAGCCCATATTTCACTTGTGAATTTTTAAAGGGAGATATTCACAGGTAACTCTCTATAAAGACTATCTAGGTATAAACAAAAAAGTGTATAAATATATTTACTTGCAATAAACAAAAATTTGAATCCCCAGAGTGGTAGTGTCCCACTGATATGCTTTTCTTTCTTTTTTTGAGTAAAAGGCTGTTGGTGAAAAGGGGTTAAATACAGTTTCTAAATGAAAAAGGGTTTTATTGTGTCAAGTGTCAGGAAGTGAGTAGAGGTGCAAAGGAAAGAGAGAGCGAGAGAATAAGATCGTTAGAGCTGATACTATGAAGCGTAACACAAATTCGGAGATGACAGAGCAGGTGAGGTCTTTGAAATGCAGCCATCACAATAATGTCACCTACAGCTGAGAATCCACAGAAGAAGAAAAAGAAAGGAGAAGGGAAAAAAAAAAAAAGAAAAAGAAAGAAAGAAAAAAAGTGAGGGGCAGAGGGGAGGGGGAAGAGGAGAAAAAACATAACCACAATCCAAATGTGATCTAAATACAGAGCAACAGACTTTACTATAAGAAACCTAGTGAAAAAAAAATTCTTTCTAGTAAGCTTTGAGTAAAATAATAATAATATCATGCAGACCTTCCATAGGAAGTATGTCATCTCTCTTTAGCAAGAAAGTTGCTTGCAGTGCCAGATTTTGTCTTATAGAATCAAATTAGAAACATAAATTGCATGAACATTTGGCCCTACACATATTGTTACTTTGACTGTTCCTTTTATCTTGTCAGATACCACAAACTTTGACAAGTTTATTTGTACTCACTGTGATAAATTCTCTAGTAGTGCACATAAGTGTCCATATTTGCCCCAACAGAGAATGTTATCTTATGCCAGATGTGTTTTTTGTTTTCATGTAAAGCTATTTCATGGCTATCCAAGGAAATGATTTCAGGAAATTTGCTTTCTATTGTTTTCTCCTAGTGCCACATTATTTCACCTCCTAGGCAATACGTTTCTCTTCTTCTTAGCTCTCTGAGCTATATGTAGCCCATTGGTTTTGTTGCCTGAGGGCAAAATCCTGCAATCAGGATTACTCAAAGATCATAGTGAAATGAACAGGACTGTTACTCACGTAAGGCTAGAAACCCCTTAACTGGTTATGCAAAGAACCAATATATAAGGTGGGCCAAGGTTTCAATCAGTATAAATCAGTGTTGCTCCACTGCAAGGGAACAGAATAGCATGTTTAAGCCAAGGAAGTGGTGCTACGTGTGCCACACTTTCATACTATAGAGGAGATCTGTGTTTCATCAGGAAACAGGGTTGATTACAGCAGCCTTGTCAATCGGGAGGAAAAAAAATCTTAAAGAAAAAACTACACTGTTACTTAGGACTCCTTCAGTCCAAATGTTGCATCTAGTTATGATAAGAGAACATATAACAAACCATATTTCATCAAAGAGCAAAATTTGCGGGCTCATACAAGATTCATTTGTGTTTACATTACATGTCAGATTCCTAGCAATTTCTTTTACTGTGCATGTACTAGGAGTTGCATTGCATCTCATGAAATCTATTTAAGTTTCAGAATTGGGAAGAGGACTACGAACTTTTCACAGAAAGGATTGGAAAGAAAGGCACTAGAAGTCAGTGTGAAAAATGTGCGCTATCTAGGATAAAAGAGAGCATATCAGACTAGTAAAACAGAGAAGCAAGGAACCCTGACAAACTCAAAAACGAAAAGAAAAATAAAGACTTTTCAAATTCAAACATCTGTGTGCTACCGAGCATTCTGAAACTAAAACAGTTTTAAAGGTTTGCCAAAATAGGAAGTTAATTGTCAAGCTTCAGTGATTTATTTGACATTTGCTCAGGTGAGAAAGTCAATATGGGACAATGCTCTAATAATTAACATTTAACTTGTCATGTGTAAGCAATTATTTCACTATCATCTTTTTCAATGCCACAAACATATGTCTTATGCTTTTCTATAATGGAAAAAAAGGATAAAGGAGTAAAATAAAGTTTACAAAATACAGGTATTTTCTAAAGTGGAGAATTTTACCCAACTGACTGGTTTTTTCAAAAAGATATTATGAACACAAAAGTCTCTTTAACTGTTTTATAAGATCAAATTGAAACTGACTACTGCAGGAGAAATTGGTATAAAGCTTCAAGGAGGTCAGTGCAGTAAATTCTGGTTTGTTTCCATTGATGGCAACTTATGACAAAGTATCCTAATTTGGGAAAGTTACTTTGCAGAATGAGCTCCTTTATCCTGAAATTATGAACCCTGATGAACCAGTTGACTGTGTAATGTTTTCACAGAGCTTTTTAAAGCAGATATATCAACTGATGATATTTTAGACCTTCTCTCTACCCACTACTCACCCAATATTTATGATACAGTTCTTTTCACAGCTATTAACAGAAAAATTTGACTGCTTTGAGCAGGAGAGGCTGGACTAAATGAACTGTAGAACTCTTTACCAACATCAACCATTCAGTAATTTTCTGATCTTTTCAAACAAATAGTTCTGTTCTTTGTGATGTGCTCTGTTTGAAGCAAAGGTTCTGCTCAGATTTAAGTGGTCTAAACTCCACCTTTGCTCTTACATACACTGTCTTTTTGATAGCGAGCTGTCTTTAACAACATAGAGCTACATTGTGAGCTTTTTCTTTTCATAGTACTTGCACTACTGCATTTGTCTTGACAGGGGAAAATACCAGAATAACTGTGGGTGATCCTTCATCTTGAAATCTACGCCCTGATTATTTCTGTTGTTCTAAACTATATTTCTCTTGTATTCAATTTCTACCTGCATTCTTATTTGTAGCCTGCTATTTTTAGTCTCTGTGACTTCTGTAGTAAATAATACTATTCCCATGGTGTATTTCTATCTCCTTGGGCAAGAGTACATCCAATGAATCTGCAGGTAACTTCTCAAATTCTAGTAGAACAATAGCAAAAAAAGGTTCTCAGTCTTCCTAATTACCCAGTTAAATCTGTGTGCACCAGACTGCACCTTTTCCATTGATCGTTCCTGTGACAGATTTTTGTAATATATAGCTTTTAGATCTGATGTATGGCAGAAGTGGCCATATCGGTTCTCTAGTGGCAAGGGACTACTTAGTGCTAATAGACTGCATTAGATAAATACACAGAGGAAGAAAAGGCTTGAACCCAGATTAAAAGGATAACAAGACAGTTTAATTTAAAAAGTTTTATTTCATAGATAGGGTGCTCGACTTTATGCAGGATATAAAGCATGTCTCACAGCAAGGAAGTACTACCCTACATAACAGATTTGCCCTCAGTACTCAGGCCTCTGAGTAGAACTAGCTTCTGTGGACCTGTGTGAAAAGAAGCTCAGCAGCCCTTGCAGTTTCATGATTTCTCACCAGAATTGAGCAATAGTGCTGATTTCCTAGTGGCCACGGAGGTCATCACCTGCCTGCCCCTCTCCATGACCTTATTTGTAGCCAAAATCAAAGAGCACTCTTATGCAGTCCAGGGAGCCTCATGGAGCAGAATGTTACATAGTCAATAGCCATTGCTGGCTATCCATAAGCACACCTTCCTTTTTCCAAAAGCACTGAATGTTGCAGTGCTGGGTACCAATGACAGGTTTCAGCTTCAATCACACAGATAAAACAATGGAATATGCACAGAATTAGTTAAATATTTTCAGTAAAGACAGAAATGGATAAAACAGTGAACAAGAAGAAAGAGAGTCTAGTTTTATAACTAGACTAAAGGTATCATGAATAGCAGGGACTTTACAGGCTGTCAGCATTAACATTAGCAGTTTTTAACCATGACCTGAGCTCTGACAAGCTGTTTCCACACTGTCAGTCTCTCTGCTTGAGCTGGCAAGTCATATATACTAAAACAGTCCAGACTTTATCTGTACAGTTACTTAAAAAGCCTATCTGGTACATTTGCCTGTCCCATCAGTATGAAGAGAGCCTGGAAAAGTCTGAGTGACCTGTTAATCTGAGCAATCTTATTGGATAGTTAGAAACAAAACATCAACATGCATCATCAGGTTGGCTTGAGTATCCTCACTGTCTTTCTATTTTACCAGATTTTTTAGAAAATACCTCGCTTCTGCTTAGTGTAGACACTGAGCAAAATACTACTTATTAAAGATTTAGAAGAAATTTTCCCACCCAAACACTAAAATGTTCGTTCAAAAAAAATTGTTGAGTAGAGTGACTAATGATTTAGAGGTATGTGTGCTCTCAATAGCTGGACTTTAGCAGACTCGATAGACACCCGACATTTTCTCTCTAAGTTCATATATTACTATTACTCTCAAGCAGAGCTCATTATATTGTATACAAATGTTTCCCTGCGCATAAAAGCACCCCTCCTTTTATCTTGCTGCTCTATAACTCCTTGGTATGCAGGCCCCTCTCTTCACCTGAACAACTGATGCATTAAGCCATTACCCTCTCAGACAGGTTAGTGGTAAAGAAGAACCACAAGGCACTAGGACAGGGATGGTTCCTCACCTTCTTCATTTAAATGAACAAATCCAATATATATGACTAAGTAGATAGACTGTGCCTACCTGTAGGACACTGAAGGCAAACCTGAAGCTCTTGTATCTGTAGGCAACAATAATGAGAATCTTACTTTCTTGAAATCTGCAAACAAAATAAATGTGTGAGTGTAAATCTAACGCTAAGAACAATGTATATGAACTTCTACATACGAGGCACTGGAGCAGGTTGCCCAGAGAAGTTGTGGATGTCCCATCCCTGGAACTGTTCAAGGTTAGGTGGAATGGGCCTTTAAACAACATCGTCTAGTGGAAGGTATCCCTGTCCAAGGTAGGGGGATAGGAAGTAGATGCTCTTTAAGGTCCCTTCGAACCCAAAACATTCTATAATTACTACAAACATAGATTGATTAGTAGAGAGAAAACTTTGGAACACAGAATTTTGTAAGAAGAAATAGTCATAATGTCCTTTTGAATTAAATGCTTCAAGCTGAACCTGTTTTCTAGGACACTTTATAAACAGAAAAACTCTCATGCAGTGGCTTTACATGAAGTCCCCACTACAAAAAAACCAAACAAACAAACAACAAAAAATACAATGAGAAATAAGAAGCAGAAGATTATAGCAGGGAAATGTTATGCAAATATTCTTTGAGAGGAATCTGTGCACCTGTAAGATTCTACTGCCTCCAATAATGGTTTAGAGACCTTTGTCTGGATGTCTGGAGACCTTTATCTACCCAAATACCCTCACAAGAAGGAAATGTCAGATAATCCTCACTGTTGGTAAAATTTTGAATATTAGGTAAACTGCACAGAAAGTTCCTTCCTCTGTCATCTTGGTGCGGGAATGTGAGGTCACAGCTTCTGCGGTACTATATATTTTCATGGTTTTTGAAGAAAAAAATTATGTTTTCCTTTGTATACCTCCCAAGTACACATCCTAGTCCATCTCACAATGGAAGATTTGGAAACTTTTTTTTCTTTGTGCCTTAATAAAAAACAATCTTGGAATTGATGTCTAAGTTTTAAGGCTCTTTTCCTACAATCCCAAATCAGTCCAAAAGAAATCTAAAATAAAAGCCAAATAAGCTGCTAGTGAAATTTCAATTGCAAATATAAAGAGACAGAATTTGATCCTCCACCTATACAAACCTGAATGGTCCTTACTGAACTTAATTGAAGTGATGGATTAAATGCAATGTTCTAAATTAAAAAAGGTTTCATTCTTGTTTTAACAGTGTTATTGAGTTGTGAATGTGAAAGCAATTTACGTTCTTCTCATGGCTAGTGGATTCATGGTATTCTTTGATAAGATCTTTTGTTTTGTATTGTCCAAATGATCAGTGAGCACTATCAGATCATAAGCCCACATCTTCCAATGGATCTAATATGCTGAGGCACAAGTTGTCAATTGTCCTCACATCTGAATTTCCCCTGCAAAATAGGTAAATTCTAGTTGTTATATTTTGACAGTATTATCTGAAATGTAATGATTTGAAAACTATTTTGAAAGTAGAAATGGAAAGTATTATAGAACTGCCAAATCAAAAACCTCTAATAATTATCTAATAGCAAAGTGGACAACAGTGTCACCAGATCTAAAAGCCCAAAATATTTGATCTTGATTTTCAGTTCCAAAACCTAAGTAAAAGTTAACAGTTAAGAATTACGTTTGTCTGTGGACCGGAAGACTACATCAAGTCATCCTTGAAGCAAAACATCCTGAAATGCAATTCTGCAGACTTCAGGATTCCCTTTTAATTTGAAAATCTAATGTTGAACTGTGTATGTGTGTACAGTGGAATGCAACCAAAGAAACAGACCGTTTAAAGCGACAATGCAGAAACAGGCTAGAGCAGATATGCAGACCTGCCTTCCAGTACATTCTTAGGCGTGTGCAACATTACCCCTGAAACGTAAGCTACTAATTATTGTAAAGGTCTTTCTGCCCTCAACCATCCAAACAGCAAAGCAAGCAATTGATAAATAATTAAGGCCATGTCTCTGCCCATGGAGAATGGTTAACAGGGAAGGTAAGACATACAAGGTCTGTTTTGTCTGCTCTTTCTATGTTTTCTACAGTTTATGTGTAAATGTAGTCAGATCAAGAAGTAACATTTTATTAGTTTTACTCTGCTTTTACTTAGTCTTTTTGTTTGTTTGTTTGTTTCTAGAATTACTCTTGTATGTGTATTTTTTTACTGTGCACTCTCAAAGAAAAGAAAAGTCAGTGATCCTGAAAGGAAAGCACCTGAGGGGAAGTTTTTGGGTCCTAGGGTTCCTTCTCAGTATCATTCCATGAAAAGGTCCCTTTTTGGAGTGGGTTGTTTAGCCATCAGACTGCTGTGAGGCAGGAAAGTCAAAAGATGACAGATAAAACAACAGCTGATACTGGAACTGGTCACAGCAAACTGTGCAAGGCAGGTCATTGTTCTGAAAAGTGGCAACCTACAAACACTTTGAAATCTGTATTTGCAGCTTTGCAGGAAATTTCTTCACAAGATGTCCTTTGCCAGAGCGAAGTGGATGAACAAAATTCTTATAAGAGGCCAACTTCATCAAGTTGTAAATAAAATGGCAGCAATAGGCCAGAAAATCAATGTACCCTGAATACTGCTTTTCATGTGAAGGACAGTAATTTGCTGAAAAATGCAAGGTTGCTGAGCTGTTCTTTAACATTTCTAAATTTATTTATAGGGAAGAAGAGTGTGTTCTAAATCTCAGTAGTGATTTGTATTAATGAGAGTTCCTCTAATCTTTTCTATGCTGAAAATAAGGTGTTAATTGTTCTAAAATGAAATAGTACCTAAAACACAACTCAGTCATTTTCTTCATAGTTCAGAGTTATTTGCATAAGATACCTCACCCTTTGCAAATATTTACTTTGCTATAGCCAAAGACACTGCAAATTATATGTGATGGGTTTGAACTCCTGTCTTTCACACTTGTCTTTGAGTCTGTCTTTCACTCTTGCTGTGTGTTTCAGAACAATGAAGAGAAAGAAATTATTTTTTCTCAAATAAGATTCAACGTGGTCTTCAAAGTGAAAGACCTGGAATCTACCTGTAAAATTTGATTACAGCTTGATTAAAAAGTTGGAGGGGGGGGGAGGGGAAGAGTTGTATTCATGGGCTCATTACAGGCACAAAAAGGAGATGCTCATATAGACTATAGAGAATTTAAAAGATTTATTTATGATGTATTACTGTAATTTTTAATTTAGACATGCAAATTTTTTAATTTGCACTGACTGCTTTGCCTTAATGGTTTTGATTAATACTTGGAGGTAGTGTTTGTGAAAGAGATTTATACTGTGATTCATCTGCAAAATAATCAAATCATTACCAGCTAATGACAAAGCTGTGAAAAATGATATAGATATTGTGTAACTCCCAGCTATTGCAGAGCACGTGAAGGTGCTCAGTTCTTTCAGTAAATGTGGACTTGTGTTAATAACTGTTCAGAAGTTTGCTCTAGGTCCCGTCTAATTTGGCAACAAAAAACACTGATCTTAATAAAGCTGTCTTATAAAAGTAGTACTGATTACCATCACTGAACCCTCCATTCCACGAACATGCCAAGGTTGAAGACACTCCTATTAACCCAGAAAGGACACCTCACAGAAATTTCTACTGGTCTGTGTATCTCCAGTACTCAAAAACCATGAGGTCCTGTCACAGACAGTAAAGTCCTCAACAACAACAAGGGTAGGTAACATTTGTGGTTTTCATTACTAACAAATAAAAACAAAAAATAGAATTATTGCCTGTAGCTTTCTAAGCATTTTGCAGTTATAAGTTTCTTGCTTCCTATCATCAAATTCCCATTTCATCTTCTTTACTGGGAAATATGTAACTGTATGACTAATGAATTAATCACTTTTATGTTCATATATGGTATTGTTTTGCAACACTTGTGCATGTACACAGATATACATGCATACACACACATGAATGAAAGGTCCAAAGTCCTAGAACTGTCTCTGGATGGAGACAGTTGCAAAATAACCCCATAAAATTAGCTAGCAAGATATTCTTTTGCTTGACTTCAAGCTTTTTATGGATTTACAGTAGAATTTCCTTTTCTTGTTTTGTTTTTCTTTAAAGGGTTTTCCTAAAGAGCAGATAAATCAGAGCTTTCTGCTAAACAACAGGAAAACAGGAAAAGAAATTAGTTACTTACCAGCTTGTGAATTTATACCGCTAAACCAATCTAGATCAACAAATGTAAAGTAGAATAGATCTATTAAAAGCAGTAAAGCTGTATGGCTTTAAACCAGCTGCCAATCTGGTCCCATTGAGTCCATAGTTCTAAGAACACAGTTCTGTTTCAGGACTTAAATTCAATTTAAGTGCATATTGCTGCACATTGCCTTGCCAAAGCATACCTTACTGATATTTCACTTGTATTCAGTGCTGATTCAGTTCAGTTCACTGATCTGACAGAAAACTAAAAAAAAAAAATACAGTTAATTTATTGATGTGACTCACTCATCAGCTGTGCAAGTGCTGTAGTTGAGTCAAGGGAAGTACAGGGAGCTGGGGGGGGGT
>WBMV01005495.1:1099299-1189160 GCA_013396655.1 Campylorhamphus procurvoides
TGGGGGGGGAGGGTGTGGGTTGCTGGGAGGGCAGCCTGCCCTTTGGATAACAATCTTGTTAAGTCAGGTAAGGCAATAAAATCCCCATTGTTGCTCCACAGTGCATCGTGGGATCTCAAGCCAAATGCAAGTCCCACAGAATACACCAACCTTCTCTTAAGCTCTCATTTTCTAAGCAGAGCCACTGTCAGATCTCTTCATGATCATAAATCTATTCTTTGATTTTTCTTGCTGCATGATTCATACTTTCTGTCTGCCTTTCCATAACAGCCTCTAAAACTTCAACAGCCTGCTTATGGATTAACAGTAACATCACCTCTTCTGCCGAACTCTCCTATAAAAGTGCTTGATTATCTGATAGAGTGACTCAGCTATTATCACTTGAGTATCAAAACCTAGCCAACTCCCTACCTTGGAGGTACACCAGTGTGGTGCACAAACTCAGTTTTTGGATCACATAAGTCTGTACACCCTATGCACCCTTTTCTGATCCCAAATTTCAAGTGTATGAGTTCACATACCAGCCTCGACAACTCATGGGTGAGCAAACTCTAGCCTGAGCTACTGCCTGGCAAACAAATTCTTTCTTCATGGGCCCAGTTAAAACCAAAGCCAGTCCTGCACCACAGCTGACTTTCCCATCTAGAGAAGCAGCCTAGAGGGCGAGTCAAATTCTAAGCATGTCAGGAAAGCTGAGCTTAGATGTAACCTTCAATGTAAAATAATGATACAACATCTACTGAGTACCTAAATCCTGTCTGTTGAACTAGAACTATGCCACACTAAAGAGTACTTCTCTCTAAAGCACAATCTCAATTGCAAAGAGCAAGTCTGTCCACTCTGCCATTGAGTTCAAAATTGCACAGCACACTCTTCTTTTCTCAATGCCCTTTTCAGCCCCCCAGCTGCTTATTCATTCTGCCTCACTTTTGCATTACTGTAGTTGCTCCTACTCTGTCACTGTTCTGGGTAAGAAGAATTCTATAGAAACAGATGCTTGTGGGTAAAATGGGGCAAATGAATGCAGGAGGCAACCTGAGGTTTAAAAAATATTTACACAAACATGTCAAGGAAAATTATGCTTTTTCTACACAGAGTGACACAATCTGAGTTACTTAAGGAACTGCTGTGTGTTGGCTAACTGGCTGTGTGTTCCTGTATCTGACTTCTGTTCTGAGAATATCTTGGAGTGGAAATTTGTTAATAGCATAGTTCACCTCTCATTCTGCATTACTTATCTGTGCTACCAAATGATTGATTAGGTCTAATTTTAAGTATCCATCACACTGATGATTGACACTTCCATTGAAGCCAGTGTAATGTCCTGCAATCACTGAAAAAGCATTCATTTTCTCTCCTGAAAAAAGGGTTGTGAGTTCATCAAACCCACTAACAGTGATTTGGTCCAGAGGAGTGCAGCCACTGATATTTTCAGTCCATCAGACCTGCAATAACAAGCAACACTGCCATGCAAATTCATACAGAACTGGGGCTAGATCTGCAAAGTGATTTGACAAATGCTAAATGTTGCAAATATTCCAATACCTAACTTTTAGACACTGTGTTAGAAAGTTATGCAGCCTGGCTCATCTTGTTTGCATAGAGAGAATTTGGCACTCTGAACAGGATTCAAAGAAGACAACAAGCTAAGAACAGAACTGCTGAAATAAATGCTGACAGAAAGAAGGACTTGGGCTGCACCGTGGAAAACAATGAAATTTTCCCTGGTCTGGTTCCCTGACTCTTCTGGAGATAAGGGGCTAAGCAAGGTGGATTTATGCACTTACTCAGGCCACAAAAATTAGATGCAATTATAAATTCAGGAGCTCAAAGTGAGTTGACTAGTAAATCCAGGCACTTTCAGGATTGAGAAGCACCTGTGTTCTAAGTTTTAAAAATCTCAGTCTATGGCACTTTTGAAGTAATTCTCAGTTACATCCACAAACAAGCTCCTGCAGTCTGACCTAATTCAAAGTCCAGAGAAAAGAGTGGAGTTCTTAAATGTAATCACTACTTTATTATTCAAGCAAAACTATGAGTTAAACCATATATTGTAATATATATATATTTTAATAATTAACAATGTGCATTTGTGGTTTCTTTTGCCAAACTTTTTACACCATTTGGGTCTGTAAACATTTCTTGGAAGATATTTCTACTGATAAATATTTCATATGTCAGAAAATCTTAAAACTAATTTAATTTTCATCTTTAACACAGTGATCTCTATCATGCATTCACCATTAAAAATAAAGATAATTCAGTAATATATTAGTAGGATACAGCCTCAGGTTAAGACACTTGTAAAGTTTTTAAGAGAGCATAGGATTATTGATTTAAGGTGGTCAGATCTAGCAAATCTTAGAAGATTTTTCAGGAAAAAATACTTTTTATCTTCAAACACAGCCACTTTCATTAATCTCTTTCTGCATAACAATTTGACTTTTTGTTACTGATTTCTTATTTGCAAGATTTATGTTTTGGTTTCTTATCAACAGCTGGACACACACACACATATATATGTACAACAGTACTATTATCCTTGATACAGGTTAATTTGACATATTAAATGGAGTTTCTAGGGTTTGGAAGATAGTGTATCTGTGTCTAGTGTGCTTTATATGTTAAAAAACCCCAACCATTACAAAACACAACCTTCAGTACTTAGAACCAGTAAAACATTCAACTTGTGCAAGTCTTGAGGACAGCTATACTGGAACGCTTAAGAGAGAACTACTGAAGACAGTAAGAGTTTCAAGTTTCCAGTGGAGTCCATTAGACAAGGCACTTACAAGACATAGATATAGAATTTATGAGTCAGGGTCATAGTGGCAAAACACCAGAAATGAATTGTGTCTTCTTTAATATAATCATATAGATATAAACAACTCATTCCACATTAGTGCAGCTTCAGAGTAGAGCTTCAGTCCATCTAAAGCCTCCATTTTTGTTAGTGTGATGTCACTTTAGAATCTGAATAAGTGATTTCAAACATTTCTGCTCAATATGACCAGACAGATCATAATGAGTTTGTACCATTGCTACATAAAATCCACTGATTTCAGTCTAAAAGTCAATGAGTGAATCTGTGTGGCAGATTTTTTTCTCATAGTTCTCAATCTCCTTTTGAGTCTGCAAGAAGCTAAAATTCGGTTCGCAAATTAGAATTTTCTCAGATCCATTGTAAAACCACTAATTTACAAATGATTCACTCAGAGAATAGCCAGTTCTGAGCTGTGAAAGTCCAACTGTCTTCGGGTAAAAATTATGTTGGAAATCAGAGACAGAAAAAAAAAAGTACCATGAAAAGTTTGCATAGGCCTTTAGTGGTTTTTCCAGCATGTGTGAAACCCCAATCACTTTAGTTTCGGTTTTCAATACCAAAAGAAAAAAAAAAGCTAATGACATTGTACAATTTCCCTTTATAGCTGAAGGAAAAGTTTATAATAAATTAACAAACATTTTTCAAGCCTCTTTCTTTACTTTCCAGAAGTACATGTCCTGTATTACTGTAGCTGGTTTGAATCTGTTCGGAGAAGCAACGGCATGTTGTTGATACTTTGATACAAGTGTTCTGAACACAATTTCAACAGAGCAGGCCACCAGCAGCACCAGCTCCACTGCAGCACCAAAGTACAAAGATGGTTGCAAGCACACGAAACCTGAGGTACCCCCCTTATTGTAGAAACCCAGCAGTTACACACAGCCTCAAAGTCCAGGCTTCATTTGGAAGATTTCACAAAACCTCTGTGCCACAGGCCATCAGGCTACATAAGCCACCAAAAACTTCTTTGCATATTCCAACAAACTTGAACCTCTGTAAACCAGTTTACAGAGATGTGCAGTCCTATAAGAAGACAGGAAAACCTCTCTCCAGCAGCGGATTGACAAGGTTTAATAAATTACCCCAGTGAACCTAGCAAGCAAATCACAGCCAGACTTCATAGACAACCTATTCCTGTCAACCTGACTATGCTGGTGGGGAGGGGAGAAGGGACAAGTTCTTCCTAGACAGGGAGGAAGGAAGGAATTTGCTTCCTAGCACCTTTGAGAAACCAATAAGAATCCTGATATATGATCTGCAATATGAGGAGGATGCACATAAACTGCTATTCAATCTTATGTCAGTTAGTTACACCACCTTGCTGGATATCAGAAAACTTGTATCACAGTTTGCATGTTCTAGAAATTCCCCATAAGTTATCATATTCAAGCAATTCCAGTTCTTTACATTACTCTTATACGGGAAAAAATTACTCCAAGAGTAGTGAGAAACCTTCTGCTAATCTCCACTCTGTATTTACTCATGATAATTTTAGAACCATAGCTCTTATGTCACTTAGACCTTTTCAATTAAATAGCCGGTCCATCTTTAACACTTACTCCTGAATATATTTCTGAAAAATCATCCTATCCCCTCTCAACCTTTGTTTGTCTAAGCTTAACAACCCATCTCATTTAATCTCTCTTCAAGAGATTAATTCTCTATTCCTATAAACATATCAGTAATCTTTCTCTGCTTATGTTTTAAGGTCATCTTTCATGAACACAAGTGACCAGAACTTTACATAAATCAACACCTTGTCAACAACCATGCACAAAGAAATAACATGAAAATGCCTTAGACAATAGCACATCTTAAAATTATAATGGACTAAGCAATTACAACGGACCTTCAAAGTTGTGCTCTATGGCAACTGTTAGTCCCTTATCCAGAAAATATTTCATTTCCATTATCTTCGACTGATAAATACATATTATATTGAAGAGCAAAAAAAAAAAAATCAAAAAAAATCTAGGTATTGGTCCTTAAATTTCTGTCTTTGCAAATGGTACTATAAAATTTCATCTCATCACTCACATTAACAAAATCATCTGGTTCTCCTTGCCTGATGGTCCAACTCTTTGTTAAGATGATGTTATTTATACACCTCACAAATACACATGGACTTTTTACTCTTGTACCTCCTATATTACTAAACAATATGTTAAATGGTGTCATTCCCAAGACCAACCATGAAAACACTTGTAATAGTCAATTCACTAATGCTCTGATAGTTGCCCTATAAAAAACTATTACCATCATCAAGAATCAAGTTCAACCCATTACCATTGACTATGAAAGCTAATCTAATCTTTGCATAGAACTTATAAGTATGCATACTAAAAAATTCTTGGTCCCAGGCTTGTAGATTGTCAGCATAAACACTGGATGTTGTCCAAATTCTGCAATTCTGAAGTACAGAAAACTAATGTTTGCTTTTGCTTGGGTATAATTTTTATTGCTCTATCCTCATTTCCTTTACATGCCTTTTATTTTTGTAGATTGAAATTATTCAAAACAATCATGCAGTTCTGGAAAGTCTTCAACTTCAAAAGGCTTTTGAAATGTATCATTGAGTATTTTACATATATTATAATGAAAAAAGTTAATGTCACTGAACTTATTGCTACTTATGCTGAAAGAGATTGGGAAATATGAAAACCTTAAAACCATCACTTAAGGAGGCAATACAAAATGTGACCTCCAGAACCCGGTCTACTGTAATATAAAAACATATTTAAAAAAAGTAAATGATGGAACACCTCCTAATCTGCCTGGCCTCAGAGGAATCACCAAACAAGTATCTAGGAAGGGCAACAGCCTGAACCTGTGACTTAATTTGGAAAGAAAGGCACAGAGAAGAGAAGCAACCTATTATTATCCTCTTTAGTTATCACCTTTTCTGAAAACTGATCAATACTTGATCCAGTCTTTGGTTAGCCTCACTTCCTTCCTTGACACACCACCATCAGTGCATAGAAGAACCAGTTTCTCCCAGTTTTATATGATTAACAAACTTCAGCCATTTATTTTCTGCACTAATTCAGAAAGACTTGAGAATTATTTGATTTCTACAGAGACTATTATTTTGAAAATGAGAAAACATCTTAAGGAGTTTACAAACAGTAAACTATTGGTATATCCTAATAATTCCATACATGTCCTTCCAGTTTTTCCACTTATCTTTAACATCATTGCCCCTTTGAAATAAAATAATTCCATGACTGATAATGATCCCCAGTATTTAAATTCTCAAGCCCTGAATCCACCTTCTCAATTTATTAACTAACTTTCCCATGTATTCCAAACTTGCCTTTCTAAAACTCCAAGCTTTGATTACAGCCTTTATTACTGTAGCAGTTAAGCATCTCACAACCACTGATAAAGCTACCTTTTAAATTTCTCTGTAATGAAATTTAATTTCTCTGTGTCCTCTCTGGAAGACAAAAATAGTTTCACCGTTTTACAGAAAGACAAGGTAAAATTAGTGGTTTGCCTACAGGATACTTGGTTGAAATAAGACCCAAACCCCATTCCTCAAAGCATCATAAATGTGATGATTCTCATTTAAATTTAATATAAATATGGAACAAAATCAGGCATTGGGCAGGGCATAACAATCATCACCTAAATACAAAATATAAACCTTAACCTACTAAGTTTCCCTTAATTGTACTCCATCCGTTAGTTCAAGTTACTTTTTTTTTTTCTTGATTCTCTGTGTTTTTTTAACAAATATAATTCTTACCTGCTTACATAATCTCAAGAAATTGGAGACTTCTGGGTGCATGCCAAGTGCTTCAAGAAGCACGTATGTTCAAATCAGAATGTGGCACAAATGAAAGCATGCTGATAGAGTTGCTGATGTATTTCTGTTTCTATTTCTTGCATAATATCAATTTTTGGGCTCCCCTCAGTTCTTTGGAAGGTAGAGTCCCTTGGGGCCATGGAGATAATAACAGCAAACCCAAACCACCTGGAGACAGTATTTAGTAGATGATTAACCCAATGGTGAATCAGAATGTTTGAAACAGAAACAAGAAAACAGCAGGAAATAACTTGCAGTGGGTAATAGGAGTGAAATCCCAGCCCCATCCAAGTTAATGCTTAATGCAGAAATTCATTCTTGATATTTATGACCTTTCCTGAATAGTTCTAATGTCATTTATTTCATTTATGACAAAGTTGGAGATGAGAAAATGATATGGGACAATGTATCAGTTAACATAATAGTCATGCACATACCTGTTTGCTTCTGTGTACTTGGGTTTGTTGGAAATTCATAAAGATTCTTCTTTGTGATAATACAAATAAGAAACCTGTACAAACTTACCTCTTCTTCCTTTAATGCTGACTTGAGGGTTTTGTTGTGTTTTGGGGTTGTTTGTTTTGTTATTTGTTTTTTCTTGGAATAGCTACACAAACTGAACAACTGATGTGGGATAACAATAAAATTACCCATTGTGACTTTATTTATTGCAAAAGCACCAAACAAGAAAGCGGTGTCAATCAAGTCTTAATATCTGTTGCTAGGAGAATAAATTAGGAGAAGCTTGCAGCAAACTGTGAGGATGTTCCCCTGGTGTGGACAGAGAGAGTATGCCCAGTGGAATCCACTTGTCTTCATCAGAGCTGGCAATCTTCCACAGCACCATCAGGGAGTCATTTGAATCCAGGTTTCTGCTATTTGAGCTGAGATGGGATGGAAGGTCAGAACCTGAGTGGGCTTGCAAATCATGGCTAAAGAATCTCAATGGCTCCCAACTTTAAAGGGACTTGAAGAGCCTTCAGGGACCACATCCATGGAGTTGCAGTCTCCACTGAGCAGGGTCCCAGATAATTTTTGGTTTGTGTATTTGCAATGTTTCCTTATCTGTATTTGATCTTATTCATACGAGTAAAGTTATGCATTTAAAGGAGACATAAGATCTGGGGGGAAGAGGGCACGTCTGAAATTTTTTTTGAAGAGACAAATGTATAGCATTCATAGGAAGAATTCTGTAAGGGGGAGGAGAGCAAGAGGAAGCAACATAGGACCTTTTAGTATTTTCTATCTTGATGTTATGGGCTCTGTCAAGTCTGAAGTCAAGAATTCACCAGGCTATCTCTGAATACAGTCTTAAATTGAAACACAATTGTACTTCACTGTAAAGTCACTGGGACTCCTTGTGATGATTCACATAAATTAGACCTGTGTCTAAATGCAATGCAGGACTATGAAAATTCAATTTAAAAATACCAGGAGGTTTTGGAGGATGTTGATAAGTGAAATCTTTGGGCTTTTAATTTTTATTATTATTATTTTTGTAAATGAAAACACTGTGCTACTTTTGTAACATTTTGTAACATCCGCCTTCTGGATTGGAGGTCTCTGGCAAAACACTGTGGAAAAAAAAATGCTTCCAGGCAGCAGCATACTAGGTAATGTCAAATTACAAATAAATAAACAAAAACCTTCAGTAACAAAACAAACAAAAACCCAAAAGCAAACAAAAAAAACGAAAAAAAAGAAAGAAAACCCCATATCAAACCACATTTCTCCCCATTTCAAGGAAGAATTTTTTTTTTCACTGAAGCTATTAAATAAATATGCTTGTATTTTACAAGTGTGCTTGCTGCAAAAAGTGCAATCTATTTGTACAGCAGAGAGAATCAAGGACTTACTGCTTAAAGGCACAAAAAGGGTGTGTAATAGGATTCTGGCATCTCCCCAGACAGCTTGCAGACAAATTCAGAGACGAACAGAGAAGTATCCTTTTTGAAGTATATTTGGCCAAGGTCTCATTCACAAACAGATAAAACCAACACATTTCTGCATGATAAGGGTCAACAGAATAGCGTATTAGTTTGAGCAGAGAACCCATCTGCAATTTTCTTATATAAAAATATACGAGGACACAACAGGAAAGCTGTCAGCATGACAGTTGGAGGATTCTGCCAAGGAGCCAGATGCTAGTGTCAGAAGAACATGTTCCACAGCTTGGCATCTGGGTTCTCTCATTGCCCTCCAAGAAGGAAGAAAAGGAAGAGTGATAAGATATGCCTAAATGAATAAAACTACAAGCAATTCCATCACCACCCCCAACATGCTCAAATTACTACTTCTTTTAGAAAATCCTCAGCTACATGTTCTCCTACATCTTTTAAATTAAAATGGAAGGTGATAAATTTAACCCACTTGCATTTTAGAATGTTGAGAAAGCATTTGCAGTTCTGAATACATAAGTCCCACATGATTTTAACTGCTCATGTGTGTAGCTGTGCAATTTATTTTATTATTTTTTGTTAGTTTTCCACAATTTTGCTACAGAATACATTTCAAGATCAATTTCTATCCCATGTTATTCTTGGAGAAGGCAGGATAATACCTCATTTATGATTTACAGCTAAGAATAACTAGAATTTTATTCTTTGTCTGAATAGTTACTGAGAAAAGCTCAGAAATATCTAGGGCAAAATACTAAGGGTCAGTTTAAGACTCAAAAAGCTGATGAAGCGTCATAGGGAATCACCTCATTATGTGTGTGGGGAAGAAAAGACTTCTGAAGATAGCTTTAAGAAAGCCATAGATGCTGCAGAGCCCCTTGGAGTAGCAAGGTTACGGCTGTGTTCATAGTCCCATGTCCTTTAGTCATGTCCCCTTGCTATGGGCCATTAAGTAAGCCTTCACTTTGTATCCACATTCCTACCCTGAGTCTATCCCCACGATGTGTGAAAGTGCCAGCGCTGATTTGACTCTCAGGTGGTGCTGTATGTCTGCCTTTATCTTCTGCTGACCAGCTCTGACTGGGAACAATGGAGTGGTCCCCTCCACCAAGTTGGTTGGATCCTATATGTAAAGATTTAAAAATTAAGACCAACTTCCTGATATTTCTGGGATCTGTGTATAAAGAAACCAGAAGGCAGGGATCATGTACTTTCACCTGTCTTGCAAAATAAACTGGCTGCTTTCTTCTGACCTGGCAGAAGCTTTCAAGGTTAGCTATTTCAGAATTGTAAGCGGCATTTGCCCCCATACCTTACTCTGGATAGAGGTGTAAGAGCCACATAGCACTGATATTCTAGAAGACATGGAACTGTTTCCACATAGAAGTATTCTTAATTCAGACAAAACAGCACAATTGAACTCCCTCTGCACTTATTTAAATGCACTTCAAGTCACCTCCAATACCAGCCAATCTTCAGGCAGAGGGAATGAAGAAGAAGTACTATAATTTACAAGAAGTTTTATTCCCTCTCCGTGCAGTAGTGTCTTGCTTGGTTGCTGGTATTTGTTTGCAAAATCAATGACTGAGCCCTTTCAGGTATTCTTCCTACTTCTCTTTAAATGCAACACCTGCAAAAACAGGAGGAGAATTCAGAGAACAGTAGTGCAAGCTCCATACTTGTTTTGTTTGTGTTCTGTTGTTAACAAACTGCCAGAAGAATCTGTTACAATTCACTGTAAGGACAGAAGGAGAAGGAAAGGAAACTATCACAGCTACTGTAATACCTTACTCTTTGGATTTGAGATAAAATATGCACTTAGGATAAAAACGTATGCTCTTTGACCCCCAAATTAAGAAAGTGCTATCCATACAAACAAAGACAAAGAAATATTTAAAATCAAAGCCTATCTCTGAAAAGTGAATCTCTGTATTTGATCAGGAACAAATTTGCTCAGTTCAGAAATCAAAAGGTGATTTTAGTTAGTGTCTTTTACTGTCTTTACTTTTAGTCATGGTCTATACTTTAAAATCTGTTTAGTATCTGAAAATCAAACTGTTCTTGCTGCTTCTTCCATTAACACTGGCAATCAAGCATCTGCTGTTAGAACGACTCTAACAATGGGATGTGGGGCAGGAGGTGCAAGAGATCTCAAGCTCAGTCTTCTACAACTATCACAGCTTCCACAGAGCTCACAGTACTGTAGGGAACTTTACTTTCAATCAAGTGGATATAGTGCAAAGGTGTATATGGGAACCCGATGAGAAAAAGGTCCATTTCTGTAATAACATTTTCCTATTTTAATTTAATTTTCTGGTCCAATTTTTGGATAAATTATGTTTTTAGTCTTACTGACAGGATACAGACCTGAGTTAAACTCATTCCTAGACAAAGTATATTTCCTAATCTCCTGTAATTCTAAAGGAAAAAAAAAATGGAAAATTTAAATCAGTCACTGCTGACCCCAAAATTAACCTTTTCCTGATGAAAGCAGAAATAATCTGATCAAAAAAGGAGGAAAATCTTGGTCACTCCTTGCTTCCATTGTCACATTTGACAGAACAGGATATATTACAAAATGTTACCAAGTCCATTTTTTATTTTAATATCCTTTTCTGTTTTATAAAATGAAAAAAAATATTTGACCTTGTCAAGCCAAGGCTGTTTAATTCTATTTTAGTTTACTGCTAGGACAGGAAAAATGCTGATCCTGACACCTCTTGGAAAGACATCAATAAGAAGTCTAGATCCATCAACTTTTATTATTACATGACCACTAGAACAACCTTGTGAAAGAAAACATTTTCACTCAGAATATGCAGTAGAAAGATGTGTGTAAACAGCAAGAGGCTGGAAATGCAAAAGAAGTGGTTCTAAGCTGATTGATTTGAGAACATTTGCCATTATAGGATTCATCTGACATGGAGAACTCTGTGTGACCTGAAATATTAACAGACCCTCAAACAAAAGCAGAACAAAGCAGGAATAGGATGACCTAGAGGAAGTTAATAATCAGGTACAGTTTTCTTGAATCCTGGTTATATAATTCAAAACTTCTTCCCAAAATCCCTGGGAAAACGATCTGACCTGTGGCCCAAGTAGAACCCTAAGGGACTGTGCAAGTTTCGTGGTGGTGCTGGACATGAAATGCTGCTCTGGGGAGTCAGGGAGCTGAACTATGGGCTCCAAGTACACACTAGGGCACAGGCAAGAGGTCTGATGGCAGGGTAGGGTAACAGGAGCAGATTATGCAGATGCTCTCCTCAGGTCCTTGGAGCAAATTGGTCCTGAGATAAGGAGTTCTGCCCATAAAGGGCTACAGTATCCCTAAGCTGGGATACCTTTCAGTCTGAGGTCTGATCCAGGAAGGACAGCATTCTGAAACAGACTAAAATGACATTTTTCTCAAGACTGGTTGTGCTAAAACAAAAGTCAGAAGTATTGAAAAATCTCACAGAACTTCTAAACCATCCAGTAGTTCCAAAGAGTTCTGCTGACACATAACAAAGTTGATAGTGTACCACACTGGTTTTTCCAGTGTTTCACTCAAATTTCAAAGTCTTCCCAAGGTCTGTCCATGACATACATGATTTATTTGCTTCTACCTGCAGCAACATTGTATATTTTATGTGATAAGTTATGGGGAAATCCATTCAAAAAGGAAAGTTTTAAATTCCAGTACAGAGTTTCTTTGTTTCAAATTGCTAAGAAATAAACAAGGAGAAAAAGGGAGTACGAGTGCTGTGCCTGTTTCATGCTTTTTTATGTCACTTTGATTCATGAGAGGCAAACTTCATCATATGTTTAAAGTCTTTAAAGATATATATTATTAACAAAACAAGGATTTTTACAATCAGTGAACATTTGTTTGGTTTCCCCCTCGCCTCCTCCCTCCCTACTCGACCCCCCAGCCATCACACACAATTTTAGGAGAATATTTTGTTGGCTATAATTAAACTATGTGTGTTAATTAGGATTAGATTTTAAATGCACGGCTTGGGAAGTAGAAAAAATAGGGGATCTGAATGAGCCCAAATTGAGATGACACTTGAATTTTCACAGATGTTTCCATAATCCTAATTTCAAATTGATTGTACTTCCTGAACACTGAGAAGCCATTTTCAGTTATTTATTCAAATATGAACTACTTTTTTTCAGTGGGTAGAAAATATCCAGTCCTATAGTTAACTCCTTAAAATAAATGGATACCAAAGAAGATTATGACTAGCAATTAGTAAGTGGTTCCACAAAACCAAAGTATCCATATCAGAAGGAAGACATCTCTAAGGATAAGCAGAATCTCTGGTTCATAAAGATTATTGCCATTGTTGTTGGAGTACACAGGTGCTTGGTCCATCATGCCACCATATATTACACTCCTGTGCTCACAGTGGAGATTTGTAGAACCTATCATACAAAGCCAATGCAACCTGGCTCTGCACCAGGAAATCCTAAATTATTTATCCTGAAACCAAATAGAGCCTGAGGGCTACTTTGACTTAATGGCAGCTGGCAATGGCCCCAAGGGACTAAAATAGCAGCCATTAACCCATGGGCTCAGTTGATATTTTTTCCTTCTCTTTTATCACAGTCTCTAAACCAGTGTCAGAGAGGGTTGTCATCTCGTTCTCTACAGACATGATCTCCTCTTCCCTAGAAGCTGATGGAGTCTACTGGAGGAATGTCATGGCACAAGAACAGTATGCTACATGAACAAATCCAGCACAATAACTTCATTCACAACAGTACTGTTGGCTTGGTAACACTGGGCTCAGTTTTACAATCTGGCTGCAGAAAGGGGCTTATCACTATTATTAATGTATGTCCTTCTGGTCTGGCCCAGCCTTAGAATTCTTTCTGAAGGAATTCATGTAATTTAGAGCTCAATTCAACCTGATCTGGGAATAGTCCTAAATGATGTAACTCCTAGTTTGTTCCTGGCCACATCTGTGGTACAGAATGTTCCAAAAACATCAGAAAAGATATGTCTGAGCAAGTTATTAATTTTCTTTCTAAAAATTTCAAGAATAATTAATAACTTTTAGCAACGTATTGGGCTGGGCTTGTGCAGACAGTTTTCATACAAGCTTCTCCATACTACTGTGCCAGTGACCTGTAACATAACACCAAGTAAGTGAAAATTAATCTCTTTTCACAGGAAAAAAAGATCTGTTCATTTTTTTCATGTTGAAATCTTTATTCCAATTTCTTTCTCCCACTTCATTATCAATTATACAGCAATGCTAGATCAAATGTGAGTAAGTGGGATGAATTCCACCAGCTTGCAAATAAAGAACATGATAAGAGAAGAACATGACACTGACTCCAGCACAGCTGCTTATTCTTACATATGGTGTATTTATGTTTTCATACTATAGTATGAACTTCTTTTTTCTAAATTTAGGTCATACTCCAATTTTGGCTCTTGTCAAAGATTCCCTAGTCTATGTTTGTGTATCCTGAGTATAAAATCAGAATGGCATTACTAAAATTTGTAAAAAAATCAATGGTACTTTTGTGCAGTGTGGGGCATCAGAACTACATTCTACAAATAACATGTTGCGCAAAAGTACCAAGTATTGTCAAGAAGAAAGGACAGAAGGAAAGTCCTATGTGGAACCATTGGTCCTTGAGGCAACTATTTACTTCAGCAGCAAAATCAAGGAGGCCTAGTATGAGTCATAGATCAATACTGTCTTTGGATTTGCATTTACAGAACCAAACATCCTGAGTCAGTTGCATCCATACTGCCTTCAAGGCAAACCAGCCCTAAATCTATACCTGAATTGCCTGGGGAACTTCCGCCTCTCTCCTGACTCAAATCAGATTGGGAGGCAAAAGTAGATGCTGGGAGCAGGCAAAGAATTCAGCATCGAGTCTGAACTTCAGGTTAATGTAAAGCCAAACTGCAATCCTACCTGTAGCAGGGTTCCAAATCAGGATCCTGTAACACAGACATACACTTAGTGCTAACAAGTAGCTGCAATAAAAAATTACATGGATTTGTTTTTCACAATCTCATAGCTTCTTAAGAACATGAACAGCTCTTCCCAGTTTGCCTAGGAGCAATTATTCAATCTAGAATAATGAAGACAAGAAACTCTTTAGCTAACGCCATCATGCACTGTTCACCATCATCAGCAAAAATGGCACCTTTGGCTCCCATTCAATTGATTAAAGTTTAAGTCCATAAAAGCTGCCCTCACTCCATGTTTAGTGTTACTTATTTCATTAAATGTCAGATTAACTGGTAATTAGTTCAATAGAATTACTAAATATTATTACTTCATATAAAATGCTCCATAACCTTTCTGCACAT
The DNA here is from genome assembly GCA_013396655.1 of Campylorhamphus procurvoides. Taxonomy (NCBI): domain Eukaryota; kingdom Metazoa; phylum Chordata; class Aves; order Passeriformes; family Dendrocolaptidae; genus Campylorhamphus; species Campylorhamphus procurvoides. Next base: position 1,114,149 of record WBMV01005495.1, read on the forward strand.
CAAAGCATGTGATCTACACCAAAATCATTACATGCCAGTGCTTCTGCACATCAGTATAAAATCAAGATGCCATACAGTGTATCCAGCTAAAATGAAGCCCCTTTTGGTGATTCCTCTTCTTCAGTTTTTCTGTTTATGCCCTTCAGTATTTCTGAGAATTTTAGGCTAACTGTAATATGTGGTCTGAGCATTGCCTAAAATAGACATCTTCAGATGGAGTTCTAGCACTGCAAGCAGTAATAACAACAAAATACCTTTCAGTGCTCTTAAAATTGTAAACATTAAGGCTCTACCTTAATGTGCCTTACACAGCCAACCTATATCGACTGCAGTAGGAGTCACATGAAACCGAGGTCAGAATTTGGCCTACAGTTAAGGAAGTAGTGCCAGCAAACTGTTTCCACTGAAAAGTCAAAACAAGTTTATCAACTAAACAAAATGGATTTCCTGAAAATGACAACAGGTATAGGTGTAATTTCAAGAAGAACTTGAGGGTTTCATCAGCCTCTCTTTTTTCTCTGTCTTTTGAGAAACAACTCATTTTATCAGAAACTGCATGTGTGTGCTTGTACGTGTGAACACAGAGTCACTACAAAAGTGAAGTGGTAACCAAACTGAGGTTTTTCTCTTTTACTTCCTGGCTGTGTAAGCGTTTTTTTTTTCCTATTACTGTAATTATAAAATTATGGGAGTGGTATGTTGACCATCACATGCAGGCTTTTCACCACAAAACTTTATCAGTAGTTTTTCACGTACCTGAGTGCATATGGCTATAAATGCTCAGCATACACAGATTATAGTGCTGTGGTGTATCTATACGTCTGTGCACACACACACACACACAGAAATATGCACACATACTTACAAATACATTGTGGTCCAGCTGTGGTAACTGCAAATAGCTTGATGTAGTTGTACAGCTATTTGAGATAGGTTGTATTCAACAATATTTCATAAACACATGGCAAAAGAAGAGTACAAAGTTTTACATACATGGGTCTGTTAGTGGCTTTATCAGAAAATGCAGTCCAGTGTTTGATTAGCTATAAATACTGTAAAAATGTTAACCTTATAGAGCACTTTTAAATCTTTTGGTAGAAGACTGTCTTTACTGGTACCACTTTTAACCTCTTAATTTACTGAACCACCTCTGAGGTTCAAAACCACTCAATCCATGCCTTAATCCATGCTCATATCTGTTATTGCTTAACAACACAGTATAATGCCTATTTACACTGCAGATTGATACCTTAAAGGAAGGGCTTTGGTTGGTCTGTCACATCTATGTCTGCCTGACAAACAGTTCCAGGAAGGTTACTTGTATTTAAGACATCTTACTAAGAAGTTGTTCTTGGCGCCATAACTTCCTTCTTTTAGTAAAAGTAGATTTTTTTTTCCTAAAATTAACAAATCAGGAAGTTGCTGACTTTCTGGAAACTTGAGTTGAAAATAATAAATCCACAAAAGGAAAAACTGTAGCTTAATTTGAAAAAAAAAAAAAAAAGTCTGGTTTCACAGAAAAGGGAGATTTGGCAGATACTGCCCTTTTGAAGCAAAGGTAAAGTCGCAGTCTAACACCTGACCTAAATACCTTGTTTACATATTAAACAAGTGTCTTGGAGGAACAAGTCTCATGATACCTTGCATAATTTCACAGAGAGTGATATGATGGAAGAAGCCCAACTTGAATCCTTATCACTGGCTTCTCGGACCACAAGCAAAACTGCTTTTCAGCAGTCAACTCTGCTCCCCCTCCTTCCAACCTCTGCCCCCCAGCCCCTCCTTCTGCAGCCACCTCCCTGCCTAAGAAAGCTGAACAGCTTCTGCTCCCTAAGGTTGCTGGATGAACAAAGATACTTGAGTGAGTTTTTATCCCTCAGACTACATGGCTGAATCACACTGTCAAATCTGCTTTTTGGTTTTATCACGGAAAATCAGAGAGTGCTGAAACTTTGCATCTCCTTTTCTCTAAAGCCAGACTACACACAGGCATTGTAGGGCTTGTGTTTGCATCCATCAGGTGGCATTCTCTCATATTCAGAGTCCTCTTCACTCGTTGGTCACAGCATTGTGGGGTAATAGTTAAGTTTGCAGCATGCACTTTTGGCTGCCAGTCTTCAGAGAGCTGAAGTCAGATTCCTTAAGTTAAGCATGGCTTCCTGGAAAAGTGTAGCATTAATTTTAAATGCAAATTATTGAAATGTACAACTAGTAATTCATATTTTCTAATTAATAAAAACTCTGTGCATGATGCATTAGTAACACTATTAAATATTTATCTATAGATGGAGATATTGTGAATTATAATAAACTGCAAAGGGGTTCTATTAGCTCTTTTTAAAGATAAAAAAAACTGAAATTGTGATCAATATAATGAATACATGATGTTAAAATTCCTCTTGCCTCACAAAACCATATCTGTTTATGTGTTTTATGAAAAAAAATCATAAAAATGTTAGCAACATTTAAAAACAAAATACATTAAATAAAAATAAAATCTACTATTGAAAGTAAATTTAAATATTTAATGATATAATTAAGTCTTATTAATGTAATGTTCTTTATTTTTTTAGATTAAAAATTCACAGGAATTGTCATCCTCTTTCATCTTAATCAGATGGTATGTTTGTCATAATTATTTGTTATGTATTTTCATTAACATTTGATGAATATTAACTTTGCAAAATAGAACAATCTGGTTCCTGAACAAATCAGCTGGAGCAACGTAAGGCCAGCTACCCTGTACCTCTGCTGCAGCACCACTGAGAAGGCAGCAGAGTGACAGGAGGTTTCTCACCAGCTTTGAGGCCTTTTCCATCCAGCCCATTGCCAGGTGCTCCTTCATGCAAGAAGATAAGTATGCTTAGTTTGCATTCTCATGTCTGATTTGCATTTCTGGCCATCTGGGTCAGACTTTCAGCTATGGAAAACAGATGCAACTTCATAATTACCCCAGTTCAGAGAAGGTGAAACTCCACAAAGTCTCTCCTCAGTCATCATCTCCTGTTGCTGCCTCTCCCTGTGTGCCTCTTCAGAGCCCAGCTCACCATCAAGCCTCTAGTTACACCTCCAACAAGAAGAGGGCAGGTTTGGAGGAAGCTAAATGAGACCTTCAAAAACACTTAAAGCCTAACTTCCCCTACCTTCCAAGTCTGCTAAGCCTTACTCCTCTGGAAGATGATTACATATAGGTAATGTCCAGCCCTTAGCTGGGCACGCTGTCTGTGCAGTAGTGAGGATACCCACAGACAGTAAAGGCAGTGAAAAATCAGAGCTTCTCTCCTGAGGGCTCTGTTTATCTTCTGAGTCTCTTACCTTACACCATGCATATCATTGGGACCACATGTCCAGTAATGTACGACTCACCACGGGGAAGAGTTTTGATGAAATGGTGTCCTTTTGCAATGTTTCAATGTTATTTTAAGAGTTCTGAAACATTTACAGTTCTGCACACAAGCTTTTTACTTCCCTTAGCAAAGCCACTGTAATATCACCCCATGACTATTAACATGCATCTCTAAGACAACACAAAAATGCTTTGAGTTGAATAAAGAGAAAGCTAAAATATTATTAGAGACTAGGGAATATAGACAGCAAGTCCTACATTCCACCAGTACAATTTACACAAAACTGTGGCATCAGATCATTTTTAAAGACTTGATTTTGTCTCCTTTTTAATTATGAAGGATAAAATAAAATTGAGTGACTGAAAGGAATAAATAGATAATGAATAACAGGAATTTCTTATATAGAAGCTCCTTATTAAAATGACTGTTTCCTTCAACAATTTAATTTTTCTTAAGCAGGTTTCTACTTGTCCTGCTCATACTAATGTACAGGTATCAGATATGTTAATATGACACCTCATGAATCACACCCTGTGCTTGAAGAACCACTTTAACCTCTTCATTGCCCTGTAGACATAGCTTGCATCTCCTCCCATGGGGCTTCTCACCCTTACCTGCAGAGGTATGACCTGCAATAAAAGGATGCATCAGTAGTCAGGAGCCATCACAGGGTTCGCCTGTACTCTTTACCCTCTGCACCACTCCATGGGATACTTCTTCACTGCTCTGACTGCTGCATAAGCAAAGGAGGTGATCACAGGCCAAAACTAAAGCATGACTTTATTATCTGTTGCCATTGGTTTGTGAGTAGTCCATTGAAGTGAACAGAGATTAGACATTGCACAAGAACCTTTTTAAGACATAAAAAACACTCATTTCCCCTGCAACAAATCTCTCTCTGATAGATACATACACAGATAGATACATAAATTCACAATATTTTCATGAATTCACCAAGTACTGAAATTATCTTAAAGAAAGAGCCAATTATCTGAGGTCTTATTTTATAGTATGATTAAGGATGGAAACAAGTTTCACCTGACAACTTGAAAGAAACAGAGGCAGAGGGAATAAGGAATCAGAAGTGTGAGGGCGTTGCAGAGGGTACAGCTACTAGAAAGCACAGGAAAGGGCTGAACAGCAGTCAGGAGGTAGGTGAGGGATAGGATCAGAGGCAGGGGAACTAAAGGGGAGTAGGTATGCTTGCATAAACTTTTCATGTTATCCACACAAATTCACAGTGCAGCTGAGTCACAAGACAAGGGGAAGCCATGATTTCCAGGTGAACTTCGGGCGAAAACATGTAATACTCTTGTTATTTTAATAGTCACTTTATGGCAAAAATATCTTCAGTTATGAAATTTGTGTACTATACAGGCATTTATAAGCAGAGACAATAAACTGCCGAGCTTTATTTCCCTCTACATTTGTTTGGAGATATCTTTCTGCTGTGTACTGATTAGAGCAAGCAGGTAAGGGCTGAGGGACTAGAAATCAACTTCTAGTTTGAGCTACCGGCTCACTACATGACCTGGAACAAGAAAACCAGGGAGGTGGCAAAATCCTCTCACTTCCCCAGCACTACTATTTTGTGTCTCTGTGCCTCTTGCTGTTTAATGGGAACAGAACGCACTTGGTGGGATGCTTTCAGATCAAGCAGGGAAATATGCTTGAACTGTGAAAGGTTAATTGTCTTTCTGTTTATTATATGTGGGTGCAACGATTCCACAGGCAGGTTTGAGAGTTTTTTGCAGTTAGGTCCAGAAAGACTTTTGATGCAGCAGACCTCTGAAGGTAGAAGCTGGTAATTTCATGTGGACAGAGCATGCACCTGCCAGGGGTGGGACCACAGATCTCTCTGTAGTTGTTGAATTTCAGCACTAATTGACTTTTCCATTTCACTTTCCCTTTGAAATTTTGCAGAGTAGATTAACATAAAAAAGCCTGAGGAAATTTTGTGGGCTGCATTTTAGGGAGAATTCTGACGCAAGATAAGGATCTTTTCCAGCAGTTAACGCCTTCTCAGAGTCTGTTGAGACAGCTGAACAAAAGAGGCAAACCTCACAATCGCTGAATCCCTTACAGTCACTTTAACACAAAACCAAAATAGTAAAACAGATCTATAGGCAACTAAATGCCTGCGATCCTGTGGACTTCAGTTAAGGAATCCTTGCTTTTTAATCAAACCTTTACTTACACAAACATGTCAAATCTCCAATGTATTGCTATAAGTCTACAGCAGAATTAAGTGGAAGGGACTTTTTTATGTTCCAACCAGCCACAAAGATAGTGGAAGAAAGAGCTATAGAACACAATCATACTGAGCATCTATTCTCTGACTTTCCCGTGCTGAAGAGGAAGAGAAGACAGCCTGCTTTTTGAGGGATATAGGCTTTTTCTTATACTTGCATTATTGATTCAACCTTCCCATTCTGAAACAAACATAGCCTGGAACTGTAAACCAGCCCTTACTTAGAGCAAACTTGCTGCTGCTTCTGAATCTTTACCATGAAATTTTGTTTATAAGGAAGAGATTATAAGGATTTGTAAGGGGAGATTCGGAAGAGACCTCTCTGTTTCTTCCTCCTCCTCCTAGTGCACCAATTGCATAAAGTGTAGTTACATTTTCCTTTGGATTTGGTCCTTAAAAGAAAATTAAAAAAAAAAAAGCAGATAGTAGCCTGGCTATTCCTGTAGGCTGTTTAGCAATACAGTCCGGCAGCAGAAGAGCAGTACACCACACTGTCCCTTTTCACGGTGAAAGTGGGAACACAGAGGAAATGTCTCCTGAAGGTTTTTTCTTTTAGTGTTGAGGCTCCAATGTAGTTCCAACAAGGCAACAAGATACAATCTAATCTACAGTGAACGATCAGTGAGGTAATTAGAGAAAAAGACTAAAAGAGAGGAACACAAGCATATTCCCAGGCTTTTGATGTTGTCTTTGGTGGGTATTATTCTCCCTTTGACACCTCTTGGATCACTCATTAACAATAAAAGGAGCCATGCCCATCCACTAGTTACTAATAAAGTCCATTATATGATTATATTTCAGAGATAAATGTTATTGATTAAAGGTACAGAAGAAACAATAATCACAATTTAGCTGAATCATTTTGCTACCACTTAATCTGTAATTTTATTACCACTTCACCAAAAGGCAACAAAGATGCTTAAGTTAATGAAAAGCTTAAGGTGTATCAAGTAAATTAATAAGAAAGAGAATTCCAATGAGAACAATGCCTTTATTGAGGTGCAAAATGTAAGAGTCACAAAATTACTAAATTGCTACAGCCAGCTCAGTTTCCAGTGTCAGTTGCAGTGAAGGAGTTAATATTTGGGTGTTAATCAGACAGAGAATTTCTTTGTGACATAGAGTGCTTGTAGATAAGCAGGAATATGCCTTGTTTTACAGGTTTTCTGTAGCTGGGGCAGGGTCCCTTGCTGCACAGCATATATTGAGAAAGACAGATAAACAGAACAGAGGTAATAGCTTTCCGTGTCACAGCAGTATAAACTAGACAGTTTTTATAAGCTGGAAACATGGCTTTAATAGTAGTTTATACAAAAAATACCTCTGTAAAAATAGTAGTAGAGATGGGAATTTTTTTTCCTCGTCCTAACCAGAAGTAAAAAGGAAAGCCAAGCAACCCACATAAATCTATTCTCAAGCCTCACGGGAAACCCCATAGGTGAGTTATGAGTCATAGTAAGAATTATTTGTTGTACTACTGTATGCAATCAATCAGCAATTCAGACATAGAAGATTTTAACCCTCTGTCTCTATCAGATAAACCCTATAACCCTTTCAGAGGACTTTAAACCAGATGTAAATTGATGTGAAGCATGAGCAACTCCCTATACAGCCACATTCAGAGTGCCACTTCCTCTCCTTCAGGGGTTCTCAAACTTCTTCCAGTCAGAATATCAAAGCTACCAAAACTGAATATATATTTAAAAAAAAAAGAAAAGGCTTAACTTCACATACTCCAAGCTGCACAGTCTGATGGTTCCTGGACAGGTGGAAAATCCTGGCAGAGGAGTGAGAAGAAGCTGGGGGCTTATGAGTGAGGGCTTATGAGTCAGTCCTTGAACTAGAAAATAGTGACAGGCAAAGTTTTTCAATGAAGCGCTGCTGAGAAGACAAGACACTGGCAACATGTGTGTGCATTTATCTCTCTTGAAGCCACACAAGCTTTCAAATGAAACATGAATTGACAGAAATATTCTACAAAGTAAACAGTGCAATAAGAGTGGAAATCCAGAAAACCTAAGGAAAGATAATTCTCACTTTCCCCTCTACCCCTTGTTTATTCCAGAGTCTCACAGATACTAACAATAGCTACTAAATAATACTAAAACATTACAGATGGTTTTTATGCAATGTTCCAGAACACCAAAGTTGAGACTCTTAACTCCTCATTGAGGAGAGCATATTAGACAACAGCATCTCTGGTACTACACATCAATTTACATTTTCCCTCTGAAAACTCCACCCCAACTTTTGTCATGATCTTCTACAGTACGGATGAAGACATGGAAAAACACCAAAAAAGTAAGACATTCCATGAATGACAGAAACCATTAAGTTAGGTTCTTTATGGATTTGGGTTTGAGATTATCTAAACAAAAAGTGTGCTCTGTCCTAAACAGAGGGAATAGTAAGACTGCTATCCAGGCTCTGATTCATGCCATTGAGATCTCTGCATTTTGGATAAACGTGTGTGAAATTTGTCAAAGGACTCTGGACCAAAGATACATTATTCTCCACATATCCCCCAGGGAAGCCCAGGTAACCACAGCAGCAATCTCATGAAGAACCTTCCCCAGTTCATCCCCAAGGGCAATTTCATAGCCACAAATTCCACAACTGTCTGATCACATTTACATTTTTCCATCTTGGCAAACAGGTTATTATGGTGGAGGCATTTGAGGACAAGCTGAACATGCCAACTGTGTTGTTTCTGGGTTCCCAAAATAAATGTGGGTGTCATCCAGACATGCTGCTACATCCTAGTCTAACATCTTCCTCTCAAAGTTGTAAATAAAATGCTGGAATGTTGCTAGAGCATTAGAATGGCAAGGGATAGGACAGGATTTACCAGTACCCACTGCAGAAAAAGTTGTGCTCTCAGCGCCCTGTCAGATGAGTTTATGCTCCCTGAAAAGGCATGTTTGTTCAAGAGCTTTAAATAGATAATTAATAAGATGCAGAGGCTATTACTTTCTGTGGTTAGAGCAGGGCTCAGTCACCTATAATAAACTTCAAGAGGCCAGAACTTTATTTGACAAAGTCATGGTCCTAAGGCATCAAAATGGGAATTCCTTGGCAGTCCATTAAATGAGGTAGTACCATATATCCCAGACTTCTGGTTCAGACAGCAGATATCTTCTAGAGCCAAATAAATCACTGCTTCAGACCAAAATGAACAGGTGGAGCATGGTATCTGCACTCTCCTATTATTTGTATCAGAAGGACTTTAGTATTTCACAGGCAGTTAATCTCATCAGTTTATGGCTCCAGTGTGGGGGCACCAGCACTTACATAAAACTTCCAATTTGTTGTGTCCTGTTATGAGGGAATCCAAGTCTCTCAAATATGGTGATCAAAAGAAATGCTACAGCAATATTCTGAATTGAATCAGATTCTGTGGAAAGAGCAGTGGACAAACCCAGAATTGCTGGGCATGATGGGGCAATACGCAGAATGTATCAATTCTAAGAGAAGTGATTTACTATGACTTTGAATAGTGAATCATGAAATGTAGGTCTCAACATTGATAGGTATGAGCAGACCAGAGAGCTGTCAGCTGACTCTAGTATCACACTTTAACTGAAAAAAACCCACAGTTTATGCTGTTTTAGAAACCCAGAATTCAATCTATATACAAAAAGTTCCAGGATATCCTTTATTGAATTCAGGGGAAAAAAGAATGGCAAAGGATGAGGAAAAGACTGCAGTACTTAATGCCTTCTTTGCCTCAGTCCTGAACAGTAAGACCAGTTGTTCTGTGGGTGTTCAGCCCCCACTGAGCCCGAAGACAGAACAGGGGACAGAATTAAGCCTTCACAATCCCAGCAAAAATGGTCAGTGACTTGGTACACCCTTTAGATACTACAAATCTATGGGGATGGGTGGGATTCACCCAAAGGTACCTAGGCAGCTGGCAGAAATGCTCACAAAGCCACTTTCCATCACTGCTCAGCAGCCCTGGCTCACCACAGAGGTCCCAGTTGACTGGAAGTTAACAAATCTACACCCATCTACAAAAAATTCCAGAAGGAAGATCCAGGGAGCTACACACCTGTCAGTGTGATCTCAGTGGCAGGAAAGGTAATGGAGATCATCCTGAGCACCAGCACACAGCACATATAGGACAACCAGGGCATCAGGCCCAGTCAGTACGGGTTTGTGAGAGGCAGGTCCTGTTTGACTAACCTGATCTCCTGCTATTACAAGGTGACTCATGTAGTGGATGAGGGAAAAGCTGTGGATGTTTACCTGGACTAGTAAAACCTTTTATACCATTTCCCACACCATTCTCCTGGAGAAAGTGGCTGCTAATGGCTTGGACAGGTACAGATTTTGCCAAATAAAAAACTGCATGGATTTCCAGGCCCAGAGAGTGGTGGTGAATAGAGTTACATCCAGCTAGCAGTCAGTCACAAGCGGTGGTCCCCAGGGCTCAATGTTGCCGCCAGGCCTGTTTAATACCTTTACCTGGACAAGGGGAAAGAGTGCACCCTCTGCAAGTTTGCAGATGACACCAAGTTGGGCAGGAGTTGGAGGGTATGAAGAGTTCATACCTGTTGGAGGGTATGAAGAGTTATCTGGACAGGCTGGATCAAAAGGTCGAGGTCAGCGGGATGAGGTTCAACAACATTAAGCACTGTGTCCTGCACTTCAGCCACAATGACCCCATGCAGTGCTACAGGCTGGTGGCAGAGTGGCAGAAAAGGACCTGAGAGCGCTGGTCAACAGCTGGCTGAACATGAGCCAGCAGTGTGCTCAGGTGGCCAAGAAGGCCAGCAGCATCCTGGCTTGAGTCAGCCATAGTGTAGCCAGCAGGACCAGGGCAGTGATCGAGCCCCTGTACTCAGCTGCACCTCGAATCCTGTTCAGTTCTGGGCCTATCACTACAAGAAAGACATCAAGGTGCTAAAGTGTGTCCAGATAAGGACAATGAGTCTGGGGAAGGGTCTGGAGCACAAGTCTTACGAGGAACATCTGAGAGAGCTGGGGGTATTTAGCCTGGAGAAAAGGAAGGATACAGGATCCTTATTGCTTTCTACGGCTACCCAAAAGGAGGTTGTAGTGAGTTGGGAGTCAGTCTCTTTTCCACGTAACAAGCAGTAAGAGCAGAGAAAATAGCCTCAAGTTGTGATCGGGGAGGTTTCCTTGACTGAAATGATGGTGGCATTGAAAGTAGTTGAGCCACCATGCCTGAATGCATTTAAAAGACATGTAGGTGTGGAACTTAAGGACATGGTTTGGTGGTGGACTTGGCAGTGCTGGGTTAATTATTAAAGGTCTTTTCCAACCTTAATGAGTCCATGATTCTACATTGAGCTTTGCCATCAACCAAGTCTAGGTGCCTGATCAGAATCATCAACAATACCTTGATTGAAAACCAACCTCTTATAACAGAAGTAGTTGCCATCAGTCAGTCATACATTTTGTGCAAGAGGATCTACAAAGGTTCATGGTTTACCCAGTGGGTGGCACTCCATTAATCTGAATCATGGTAGTTGGGTAAGTTAGGGAGTCAACGTACCAGTCAAAAATTACAGTAGTCCTCTTTCAGACAACTGACTGCAACTGTCAGTGAAATTACACCAGCTTGCATCATATTTGCAGAACAAGACAGACTTTAAATGAATAAAGAAGGAGATTTATTTAAAGAAAAAAGATCTAAACCAAGCAAAAGGAAAAAAAAGCTTATACAAAAGATAAGCAAATTCACTATCACTCACACACTTTATGCCCTTCACCTGTCTCCCCATTCCTACATGTCCTGGTTTCGGACTGTGGCTCTTAATCTGAAAAAGCTCCAAAAACTCACTTTATTTCATAACTTCCAGTATTTGAAGACTATCAAAAACAAAGACACTCTCAGATAAACCAGTAGACAAGTCAATATGGAAAATGAACAGTGAGATGAGGTTACTGCTCTCACAGACGGACCTTCTGTGGATTGTAGACAAGAGAGTCTTCCCCAGAGTTTGCATATATTGAACCTCAGGCAAAAATTTCCTTTCAGCAGTTCTCCTCACCACCACCTTCTTAATCACCTCTGTAAATACAGGTTCAAATGAAGGTCATTTGAGGCACTGGCAACCACTTACAAAACAGCACTACCACTTTCCAGCAAGCACTGCTGGAAAAGAAGCCCAAAACTGTGGTGCCTGTCGGTCCCTCAGTGCAGCATCCTTTTTTTGACTCAGTGCACTTTCATTTCCTCTGCCTCCCAGTCACAGAAACAAGCTGTGTCTCTTCTCTCCATGTCTGCACTCCAAGTTACTCCTTGCGAAGGGCACACTTGCTGGGGAGTGTCACAGGCTCCACTACCCATCAGAAGAGCTGGCTTCACAGTGCCATTTTTGGCCAGGGCCTAGTGCTGTACAGGTCTACTTCCTAAACAGCTTGATGTCTCTGCTTTCACTAACATTTTTCTCCTGTCTTTTCTCTCCTACGCCTTTAGCAATATCCTTTTTGGAGCACAAAGTGAGAAACTGGTCTGAAGGAAATGACCCACTTCTGCATGCAGAGCTGCCCCTGCATGTGAATGCTCCTGCCAAACAGTGAGCACAGGGCTATTTAATTTTCTATGGAACACAGAGACTGACAACTATTGCATCCAATCCACTGTTTCAGCAGCACCTAAATTAGGAGGCAAATACACCCTAAATCTGGAGCCAAGCAGTGGTTCTGACTTCCAGCTAACACAACTCCATGTTTCTAACAAAAATTGCCAAGAAGAGGACAGTGCTGAAGCTCATTCCCTGTAAATTTTATCATGCAGTAGCAGTCATAAAGCATGTCATTCTTGTTAACAACCTTAGCTGAATTTAGGGAGATAAATTTGAGGTAAAATGTTTCAATTTTCAACCAAAAGTCCAACCTATTCTGAAGCAATGTATTTTTATTAATGAATTTAAATTCAGATCCTCCCTTTTTGAGGCCGTTCTGGCTAGGTTGTCCTCTGCTGCTGTATTAATCTGTAAACATGTTTTTAAATATTCTGTTCCCTCTCCATTACCACCTCTTCCTCACTCTTGGGACTAAAGGATCTTTTCCCTAACATTTTAAAGCATTAAAACAGCTCGAGGGGTAAAGAAAACATTTTTCATGTAATCTTTGAAAAGTTTAGTTGTCAAGGAGACCAAGACCTTAGCGACCAAGTATGGAGGCCTGTTGAGCACACTAACATGCTTGTGAAAGAAGGTGCAAGGATGCCAGTATACCTGGAGGCAAACATGCTTAGTGTTGAGTGTCTTGCTTCCTGACATTCCTTTTATTACACAACTAAACAGTGACTCAGATTTTGTTCTCTTTGGATGGTATCATCTAGTGAGCAAAAACATGGTTAAAGGACCTTACTTGGATGATATATTGCCTCAATAAATCACTGGATTGAGGTATGCTCTGGAAATGTTGTTCACAGACTGACACTTTCCAAGGAAGAACAGGTCCAAGAGCACATTTGATATAATTGCAGAATAAATGGCAGTCAACAAGTAACGAATTGGAAAGGTGCTTTCCTGACTCCAGGCAAAAGGGACACTATCAAATGTGTCTCTCTCTGAGATATTAATTCTGTTGGCAGGATAGGGGCATGTCACACAATGCTCAGGCTGAGACAGAGAGAGACAGATGCTTGGCATTTTCAGTTTGTACAAAATTCAAGTTTTAAGTCTGCCCATAGTCTGTTTGCTAGCACTGGGACCTAGAGAAATAGATACCCATTCATGGGTGACAATGCTTTCATAAGATTAATGACTAAACAAAAATATTTGTAAATATTATAAGAATAAATGAAAGCAGAAGGATTTGAAGGCTGAAAGAGCCATGGAATTTCACTTCAAATACACTTAACATTGAACACAACATAATAAATAGCAAATACTATTAAAAAGTATTTTGTCATAAAATGCATTGCTAAACATGTGCAAGGCATGTTGGTATAAATCTCAGGAATCCCCAGAGATCAGTGTCAGAACCAGTTAGTCAACATCTTTGTCAATGATCTGGAGAATGCAGTGTGTGGATTAGAAATATACGATAGAAATATGACAAGGCCTTTTTCAGATGGTCAAATGCCACACTGTGACCATAAGGAACTGCAAAAACCAAAACCAGTGAGTGTGCACAACACTCAGGGGTAGGCGACCTTCCATGTGAATCACTGTGAAGTCCTGTATCAAGGGAATACCCTAAACTTTGCTTACCTGATGCTGTTCTCAAAAGAGTTTTCATTCATGAAAATGCTGATGGAGTCACCAATAACAGCTCCTTGCAATTCTGAGTTAAGTTTGCAACACCAGTCATAAAATGTTGGGTGTCATTAGGAAAGATAGTCACAACAAAACAAAGAAAATCGTTTTGCCACTAGGGACACCTTGCTCCACCCATATTTTGAGTATGTTTGCAATTCTGGTCCATACATCTTAAGACAGAACAGAGCAGCAGACAGATTAAAGTAGACAAAAAACCACATAGAGCAACTAAAGGGACAGAGGTGGTGTACCAATAAATTTAAAAGAACAAAGAGAATAAGCATTTATATATGAGAAATATACGATAGAAATATGACAAATTATTAAACACCATGTGCTATTTAAAATACTGTTTTGTGGTTTTTTCTTCTTTATTTTTTCCTTGCTTACTTAGTTAATTTCTTTTTAGGAAATCCAAATGTGTTTTCCAGCTTCTTGGCCCATTGTTCAGGGATCTAGTTTTAAGTGCACTTTAAAGATGAAAAAATTGCAGAGTGCAGGAAGTTGCTACTCTGCATAAGTGCTAAAGAATGTCTACCCAGCAACAAATTCTTGTTTGAATGAAATCACTCTTCTACATACACCACAGTCTTGCAACCAGCATGCTTGTCACATCATGCCCAGCAGCAGTGGCCTGGAATATATATAAGGAAAACTTTGATATAGCAAAGAACACAACCACCAACACTGGTGCATGTGTCATTAAAACGGACATTTGCAGGAAGAGGAAAGGCATATGGTGAGTAAGTTTAAGTCATGGTAAAATAAAGAGAGAATAGCTGCTTCTACTGTGAGGAAAGAGCATTTCTAAGCTGAAAAGCTTTTTAGGGTTACTTGGATCCTCTGAAGCACATTGTCCAACCGCAGCATGAATTCTCAGTCTTCTGATCAGTTCTGCTCCTCTAATGCTTCCTTGGTTATTTAATATTTGTACACCAATACCACATCTCAGCTTCCCCAGAGGCAGCTCTCATGTTATAGTTTTGAACTAATGGCAGATTCACATTCTTGTTCACATTCTAAGAACCCTATATTCAAAAGCACTGAGTTAGCTTGCACTTGTTTTGATTTTCTTTTTATTCCAAATACAATTAACTACTGCCTTTCATTCACAGTACTATGGGATCAGCTAAAGCAGGTCCAACTCTGTGAACTGTTTCGGGAGACAACTTCTTGCAAGAAGAGGATGTTGAATCTTGATTTTTATGTTGAAAAGGGCTGTGGTTTTCTTACTTATTTGCTAATTGGTTTTCATATTGACAGTGAGAGGGGAAGGGCAAAACAAGGTTAAATGATGGCAGAGATCTACTTTTCACAACAATTGCGTTATACCTTTTTAAATAACACAGATGTTGATCAAGCAAAGCTCAGTAGCACTGTGAGGTGAGTCAAAGAATTTCCCAGTGGAAATCCCAGGTTTATATTTTTGAAACTCTTGCGAACTCTTGCTTCTTGCACCTCCACCAGTGTATTCAGCAAGTGCATTTTACTCAAAAAATGAGCACACTCGCAAGTTTCAACAATTTCCTCAAAAATTAAAAACCTCACACAGAGCCTATTTTTATGAGTAATAAATGTAATGTCCCTTCTCTTTCACCTCCTGTCCAGTGAGCAGCCCAGCAGAAATCACATTGACTAATAACTTCATTTTGCATTGAAATGAGTGTGCTTTAAAACAAACAAACAAAAGATTATGTTTATGGCGTTTACACTTGTTCATCATTATTTTCTCATAGCAGATTAAGGAGAAAGCCTACAACACACACACAAACAGAGCCACTTATTTCCTTACTGAGTTGACATGACCTTGCATATGAGTCACAGTGAGGAAGGAAAGGGCATATATAGGTCTTCTACAATAAAAAATAGGATCCTACTATAGTTTACAATCCCAATCTTCTTGCAAGGATAAAAAAAAATGATATTTCAGTCCTATCTCTGTTTAATTTTCCTCTCTATTTGGAGGACTAAATGTGATACTGTTTTTTGATCTTTACTAATTATCCTCCTTTTTTTCCTATCCCCAAATCAATTGAAGCATCATAGCAGTTTTCAATTTAATTATTAGATTTTTTCCCCCCAACTCATTTCAGACACTTTTATTAGAAAAGTGATTGATATGTTAACATCATTAATTACTTATTTGACCCATTAATTTTGTCTATCTGCACAGACCTAATTGAAACAGCCTACACTGATTCTAGGATCTCATTTTACCAATCAAAAATTAATTTTTGGATACTCTTGACTGCTGAGTCCCTGTGATGGTGAAAAACATTGTTCCCACCTCACACATCTGTTTAATATTCCCACTCCTTTTTCTCAGTCCCAAAAAGACCTTCAGACTCTGCCCCTGAAAGATTCCTATGAGCTTCGTTCTCTTCCCTCAATAAACATGACTATCTCAATAGGCCTTCATAAACGACAGTTCCCGTTCATTTGACATAATTTGCCTTTCCACTATCAAGCTAAATTTCTTCAATAGAGTCTTAATTATTCTAAATCCATTATCTAATGCTATTATAAATGTTTAAATAATATTTGATATAGGCTTGGTCCCACTGAAGTTAATGGGAATATTGCTGTTGCCTTAATTAAGATCAAGATAAAATTTATATTGTTTAATTTGTCACATATTACTGTTGGGTAAAAACAACCTAGTTAGTATTCAGAGGTACTAAACAGACCCTGCTCCCAGACTAGAACTGGCAGGGCCTCAACACTTCTCAGGAGAAGTCTGGGAGCCTGTGCTGCACAGTGGGCGAGTAGAGAAGGGAGCAGTCGCAGGGTCGTGCACTCTGCTGCGTATCAGCAGCCCCAGAAGGCTTCCCACGCTCTGGGGTGCTCACAGCCCTTAAATGGAGCGCTTGAGTCAGGATTTGTCAAAAGGACAGGAAAAGCAGAGAAGTGAGAAAAGGGAGAAAAGCCTTCCCCAATGTGAGAACAAACCAGATACATTTTTCCAAATTATTTGATCAAAAATCTGGACAATTTTAAGTGCAGCATTTTAAAAAATCTTTGGCAAAAGACACTGTGTGCACTGATCAAATCTAGTTCAAAAAGAAATACGTATTTTAAACCAGAAACTAAATATTATTAATATGAAGGTTTTTTGGCTGGTGATCATTTAGCTTTCGTAAAAATTTAGAAAATAAATTGCAAGCTTTTGCAGACTAGTGGCAAAAGCCATGGTTATTCTTATACTGTGAATAAAGAAAGTAATTTTTTAGGGGGAAAAAAGGGACAGATAATCTGGAATTTTGATTTACTTACACTTTTTTAAATGTTTCCTACAGTCTAATATTATATTCTGTTCTCTCATACAATGCTAACTTTAGAATAAAAAAACTAAGAAGCAGATTAATTTGTGACATCTTTGTTATGTTCACGGCCAACATGTGATCACACCTACATTATAAAATCTCACAGTGCGTTACTTCCAGACTTCTGTGAAGGTGGCTCCCCAGAGGGTCTGGCTTACCAGAGCAACATGTTCCACAGAGACATCCGAAATTCCTGCAGAGACCTCAGTTCTGTTCCCCGCACTGGGAAAGTCCCCCAGACACTTCCCTGTTTCTTTACAGGTGTATTCATCACAGTATGCTGCTGCCTTCTAGGGCTACAATCAAGAAAGGCTGATCAGGGACTATTTCACCTCCTGTTTCGGGGAGAGAAAGAGAAAAGCAATATGTAACACATCGCTACTGCTTCAGAGGCCAGAGTCAGAGCGGGCTCTTGAACGGAACCACAGCCCCAGTGGCCCAAAGAGAGGTGCATTTATGCCCAACTCTGTTTCACCCTGTCCAAATCTCACTGTTTGTGACCCATTTCTAACCCTTTCATCTCTTACCAGCCTGAAAGAAAGCTGAGCCTCAGTTTCTTCCCAGAAGAAAGCAGAGAGTGTAGTGACACACTGAGTGCAAGGTCCTTTATCACTGCAGCAGGTCTGGATATGATTAGCACAGCAGCAAATTCTGAAATGCAAGAAGAAAGGTCATGGGTGATTTCATTTTAAACTATATATGCAAACAGAAAGGACTGAATTCCCCAGTGCGTTCATTTGGTGGGATTTCAACATGTATCTACAGCTACTGGGTTGGAGCCCAGATAATGACTTTCTGGCTATCAGAGGTAGGAATCCTAAAACTACAGTGTCTCAAAACTTTAAGAACTCTTGATTTTTTTTTAATTAAGATTCTGATTTATCCAGTCCTTCACCTCCTCATGAATCTTCACACATTGCCTTGCTCTCTTTCTCGATTGCTGGAAGCACCTTGCTAGCAAACAGCATCTGTTCAGAAGTAAGGTTGCTTTGTCACAGAGCTGAGACATAAAATGTCCTTTAGCTGGAGGCACTAAGAGGCTGCTTTCTTTCCTTTTCATTTCTTTCCTGCTTTTCTTTCCTTTTCATTGATTCACAATATCCCACAACATGAAGAAAAGCATCTGAGGAACCGGCTTAGAAGCTCTCCAAGAGCTCCTAAATAAGGCTGTCTTTTACTACCCCTTGTTCCAGACAAAGGTGAAAAGTCTTTAAGCCAGTCCCTAGAAACAGATTTCAGTATTTCAGACCAGTAACAGATGACTGAATTATTGGTAGGATCTCGTAGTCTTAACCTCTTGCACAACCCCAGAGGTAGCAGCTCATTCTGCAGTTTAGGACCTCACTTTACACTTTAGTTCTCTTTTGTGTTTTTTTTACTGGGGGTGGTTCTGCCGTACTGAGTTGCCCCATGACATTCCATTCCACTATAATGTATACTCAGTAATTAATTTGCTGCCCAAATCAACCTACCTGTTACAGTTACTTTCATTAGTTCTAAACATAAGTATAGAAAACAAATGAATGAGGAGTCTGTGTCCTTTTGCTAGACAAATGCAGTCTTTGACAGTAACTAATGACAATGCTGGATTTTCATCATCTTCCTCATCTTATAGTTCTGTAACACTCCTCTAGCCTGGTATTTATTTGTATTGGAAGTGAATAGTCAATGCATACTACAAAGTGCCTACTACAAAGCAACACTTGTATATAAAAGCAATTTCAGGCATTTATAATATTTACTGTAGGTCATCAAATATATTCCCCGCTGTGAAAGATCGTCTTTGTTGTTCTTATGCTCATCTTCTACTTGTTTCATCTTCCACAAAGAGAAATACCCTTATCTGTGCATACCCACTCTAACACAAACTGTAATCTTCAGCTTTTATCTCTATTGTTCTTGGGGGAAAATGCATCATTCCATATGAGCAGAGATAAATCTGAGTAAAATATGTTGCAAATTCATTAATCTACAGCAGTAAAGCTTTTAAACACATTTTGGGCAGGTTTCAAATTTCTGCATTGTTTGTAAGAGCCATAAACATTGTATGGTGTTGCAAAAAGCTTGATATGGAGCGAGGTTTTAATTTACTTCTTTATAAAGAAGAACATATACAGGTATGTTCTTAATGTTGTCAATTTTCTGTCATGACACTTAAAGGAAAACTCTGAGTAAAGCTAGCCCTGACTGAAAGATTGCACTGCTTGGGTTCCCAAACTGCAAATGAGCATTCTCAAAGCTTATATGCCTTGAAGCAACAAAAGATTATCCTTTATTCTTCATCTCTCTTTCCCCTTTGGAAATGCTAACCTATTGTATATAAAAACTGTGCATATCCTACATGGTGAGAACCATCACCAAACACCTCCAAATGGTTTTACTCTGTGTTGATTTGCTTGCTGGCGGTTGCTATTTTTAAATGCTATTGCATTACACTTCCAAAGTTGAGCTCATATGTAGGATCAGATTTTGCATTCAAATATTCAGCTCAAGAAAAAAAAGAGATCAAAAAATACATCTGTTTTATGCATATCGATCTCAACTGCCACTTCTCAACTCTCAAATTGAGAGCTAAACCAATCTCTCAATGGCATTAACTCAGGTTGCTGTAAGCTCAGTTGCTTGTCATCAGCCCCCATAGACAGCTGGGAGTCTTGGGATCGAGGGATGCACTGGTCATGAACAGAGCTGCAGCAACTGTCAACACCAAGCATGACTAGAACTGGTGGGAGCCTTCAGTCTTAGCTTTGCTGGTTTACCGCAATCATGAACTAGACTAGATGACAAATATTTTATTTACTACTTTATTATTTAAAGGAAATGAGGATGCAAAGCCAAAACCTAGGAAATTCTGCATCCTAAAGCTGCAATTCTGTTTATAAAGAAAAATGCACTTTTAAAAATCCTCATATTTTTATGGGATGCTTAAAGAACTGTTGAGCTCTTTTTAGAATTATTCAAATTGTGGATTTGGAATATTTTGCAAGTCTGGATGTAAGGTCTTTGAGTGTTTATAACACAGGACCGCAGCTTAAAACACACTCTTTTAAAAGTGTAGGTATTTGAGAATAGGCAGGTTGGAGGGAGGATTGGAGGTTTCTTGATAGATCTGTGGAAATGAACTTTTCATTGTGCACCCACCTGTTTCTAATTTCTCAGAAATTTCAAAAACTTTTCAAAATTCTTTTTGTCTTTTTTTATCTGACCTTAAAAAAATCATAGCAGATTATAAACAAACCAGTAAGTTTGTACAGTGTTTGCATTATTCATAAAAGAAGCATCATCTCAGTGGCTGTTCGTCTAATCACGACACATGTACTATAAATAATGGAAAGAAGGACTACTCCTGACCTCAAACAAATAAAGTTTGTTTTTCAACCTAGGGAGATTACTGAAGATACAGAAGCTACATTCACAGTTTACTCCCAAGAGTTTACTGTGGGTGATTAATCAATTCCAGTTTACCTGGGTGTATGCATGAAATCTGTCACAGCCAATTGTGAGGTCTTACACCCGGGTTAGGGTAACCCCAGGCACATCTACAGGTTGGATGGAAAAGTGATTGAGACCGGCCCTGTGGAGAGAGACTTGGGGATGATGGTTGATGAAAAACTCAACATGAGCAGGCAGTGAGCCCTTGCAGCCCAGAAAGCCAGTGGAATTCTGGTCTGCATCAAAAGAAGCATGACCACCAAGTTGAGGGAGGTGATTCTCCCCTTCTACTCTGCTCTCGTGAGACCACACCTCAAATACTGTGTACAGTTCTGGTGCCCCAACATAAGAAGGACATGGAACTGTTGGAGCAAGTCGAGGAGGGCTACAAAGTTGGTAAGGGGACTAGAGCACCAACTCTGTGAAAGAAAGTTGAAAAATTTGTGTCTGTTCAGCCTGGAGAAGAGAAGGTTGTGTGAAGACCTCACAGAAGCCTTTCAGTAAGTGAAGGAGGCCTACAAGGAAGCTGGAGAGGGAATTGTCATCAGGAACTGTAGTGATAGGAGAAGGAATAATGGGTTCAAACTGAGAAAGGAGAAATTCAGGTTCAATATAGGGAAGAAATTCTTTACTGTGAGGGTTGTGAGGCACTGGACTAGTTTGCCGAGGGAAATTGTGGATTACCTATCCCTGGCAGAGTGCAAGGCCAGGCTGGATGGGATACTGAGCAACCTGATCTAGTGGAAGGTGGCCCTGCCCATGTCAAGGGGGCTGGAACTAGATGATATTTAAGGTCCCTTCCCACCCAAAACATTCTATGATTCTACATAGGAGATAACACTGTGCAGGCATAGGCATCCCAGCATATCCCAAACATGCCCAGCTTACTGCACACACAAAGACTGATCAATGGGTCATTCATCACATCTGCTCTTTGTGACCTATGCAAAGACGTAGCTACCTTTCTGTGAACCCACAAGCTGACCTAAACCCTAGGAAAAGGGAAAGACCACCACCTAGGGCAGCAGGCAATAGGTAATCACAGAAGGACAGGAGTCAACACTGGTAGACTTGAATTCCTATCTGGACATTTGAAGAAGCTCTGTTTCAGTTACTACTCAAGTTATTGTTACATATTTCTAAAACCGGTAGGTTAAGTCTATGCTTAATCCTACAGGATGCTAAGCAATCTAGTCTTAAATGAGATGTGACTTAAGCATTTTAGTGGCCTGTGTCTCTTTGTCTAAAAGGATTAAACCCTTCCTTAACACCACAGCTAAACATGTTCACAAAAGGCAAAGTTCACAGCAAGAGTTCTTTAATTAGAGAGCATATTAGCAAATAAGGCAAGCTTTTAATTGCAATTTCACAAACATCTAATAATATAAAGAGGGTATTACATACCAAATAATAGTGCTGCCATGATATAATTAATCATTATGTTCATTTTTTTTAAAGAGCAGCATTCACTCTCAGATTAGTTATCTTAGTATCATAAAGATGGTAACTCATTCAAGTCATGTCCTTATTTTCATAGTTACAGAAGCCCATCCATTTTACTAGAAAAGCGAAACATTAAATTTGTCCAGTATTTCTTTTTAAGCATACAGTGGACTAAATTCTGACCTTGGTTACACCCATATAACTTCAGAATTGTATGGATAACATTAACAACAAAAAAGGACCAACTTCGTGAGCCTATTTCTGCATGTGTTTAATTGAGCTAACCAAGCGGGAAAAGGTTTTGTGTACAAAGGACTTTCGCATTTGTTTTCATTGTAAAAACACTTTTTTTTCCATCTCTGCCTCACTCCTTTAGAAAAAAATAATAAAGATGAAGCAAGCAGGAACAATGCTAATTACATTTTGTATGCAGTAAGAATGGGCAGGAGGATGGGGAGGCATGGAAAACAGGCCCCTACAGAAAATGTGTGGAGGATAGAAACAAAGTTCTCCTGAGATGGATAGAAGTTTCTGTTCCATAGGCTTTGAAATGAATGGTTCAGATGTTGTGAACACAATGGATAGTAATGATGATTACTTTTGCCAATGCCTATGGTGATGTTATAAGCTAATTATATTAGTCATTTACGCAAAGGCGAGATGCCTTTGATAACTACTATTTGGAGCAACAATTCAGCATGTTGAGTCACTGTTAAGTCACTCTTAGAGGCAGACTCCTATTCAACTTACACATGAATCTTCAGCGACTTTGTTAAACACAACAGTTTACTCTGCATTTAAACCTTTATACAAAACTCCAGTTTTGGCTATTTTTTCTAAAGGAATTCCTTTTTATTTTTCACAGACCGGCTTGACCTAATCACCTAGTTCACACTTTGTGGGACTACACTGGTGGACATAATGTATCTGAAGATACCCAATGTCTATAAAAAATATTAGTCACCATTTAGTTTTATTTTGACATTTACTACTCTGATTCTTTGAAGCCATTAATTTCTCATTAAATGATAAGGAATACAGATGTATTACTCAGTGGGGAACATAAGCACCAAAATACCATTTATATCATTGAAAAAAAGTTCTCCTTTAAATCCTTCTTGAGAAATATAACTAAGCACAAGGTTTTCATGAAAACCTAAAAGTGTCCATCTTATTAGCAAACCACAGTCATGCCCACAAATCTCAACAAATTCCCTCAGGCTATGAACAATTTTTCAGAGAGAGGAAAAAGGAAAATTAAAGTTAATGCCTGATAATTTTAAAGGACTTGTCTCCAGTGTTTTCTAGACATTTATGTATCATTAGAGGAAGATAGATGTGGCAACCAGTTATTTATTTCAGTATTCCAAGATACATTCTCTTCTGTACCTCAAAATTTGCTTGTTGAGAGTGAGGTTGTGAGAACATTTAAGCCTCTTGTCTTTGGACCCATTGGTCAAAGACTTTTCTCAGTCTTCACCCAAAACAGTCAAGACTAAGAGGAGTCAACCAGCTGTTTTAATTTGTCTCCTAGCACAGACGCTTACCAAGGCCTCTGCCATAAAAGCTCTATTATCCCTGGTGAAATCTTTCTTTCAGGAAGTGGAGGGCAGACAGTGCTGGAGATATCCACCAACTTTGTGCTAGCAAATAAATCTTCAGCACAGAATTCAGTTTTCTTATGGTGGTAAGGCATAAGAGGGACCCTTACTCAAGATAGGATCTTTTCTCTAGATCCTTAAGTCCACAGGTCTACAAGGCCATAAATGTCACAAATATCTTTTCAATCTAACATAATTTACAGCTGCAATGGGCGTAAAGTGAGATTTCTGAGCCCTCCCAAATTAAAAGTCAATGAGACAAATGACAATCTTCGTGCCCATTTCAAAAACTGCACGTACCACATATTGCTCTGGTTTTGACTGATCTGTCTTCCTAAGGCTAAATGCTACAGAGCCTGCCCAGCCAGAAGCTCAAAAGTATCCCATCCTCAGATTCTTAGTAAGTAAAGTCTGATTTCTGCTCTCTAGGTCATCTGGGATTCTTTACATATTCATGAATCTGATTTCTCAATAACTGCACTACAGTTTTTAGTTGCAGAAAAAATAAAAGTACATCTATGATGAATTTTCTGTGTTTTCAGTTTCACTCCTGACCTTTGACATCTTAATCCATATTAACCCAAAGCTTTCAAACCTTGCATATATGACTACTATTGTGACTAGAATCCAACCAAGTCCTTATTAATATCCTCTGAATACTCAAATGTAATATTGTGGGGAAGATCAAAGCTGTCACCATTGCTAATAGGAAGTAGAAAGAGACTTTCAGAGAACTGTGTCAGGACTTCCCTCAAATCACTTGAGGCTTGTATTGCTATGCATCAGGAAAGCCTCCAGTAAGAAGAAATAGGAATTCACATGGCAAGGATGCAAAAAATAAAATTCAGAAATCATTCTTGGTCTCTGTTCACCTTTATGAGTCAGTAATTTTTACAAGTTACCTTTATTGTATATTTCCACTTCTTAAATAATTGAAATTCTTTTCAAGCACAAAATTGAAGGAGGTACTGTTAGGGATACAATTTCTGCTAATTCTTATATTAGCTAATTCCAAGCAACCTGCAAGGCTCATCATCAAGAAAATGCTTGTGTTCATAGATAAAATGTGTACAATATTAATTTTTGTAACAAAATTTATTTCAAACTTGTTAATTGTCAAGATCACTGGCCACACAATACTATTCGCAAATTACTGTCCCTTTTCCAGAATTCCAACTGGCCCTGGTGCTGCTGTTTCTTTTTTTTCATTCAAGGGATCAGTTCATTGTTTGATTCCTTTGAACTTTGCCTGATGCCAAGTGTTTAGAGGTGGATGAATAGTGACAAGAGCATAACACACATTTTGTGAAGAAATGACTTTTTGAAGGTCAGTTCCAGGAGCTTGAGCTTGAAATGCTATCTGAGTGAATATGGATTACAGGAGAGAACCTGATTCTTGACCTATGGGCTTTTTGTGCTTGCTAATTTTGAAAGACACTTTAAAGCCTCTCCTGGAGGATCTTTCTTATTTGTACTATCTTTTATCTAAAAAAGCATTTGATGTCACTTTTGCTTCAGAGAAATCACTTTCTGAGTTTGAAAGTGGGAAGAAGATTCCTCTGTTGGATTGCTTTGTTGCTGGGTCTTTGTGACTTCCTTAACTTTCAAACTCTAACTGTTCATATTTATAAATCTTGTCTGTTAGACAAGAGTGCTAGCAATTTCTTGAGTAGTCCTTATGCTGTGAAATCTTACCTTGCCCAGATAAAACTGGCATCCAGCTGCGCAGCTGTGGTCTGAGATCCATCAACATTCAAAATCCAGTCTTTTCAAATTTTGTCAAGAAGTGGCTAAATTACAAACTGCTTCCTTTACAAATCCCATAGAACCCATGTAAAATTTACTTCTTGCGATATGTTAGTATTTCTGTTGTTTGTGTCTTCTCAAATCAGTAATACAGAAATGGAAGAGAAAACTGAGAAACAGAATAGAACATAAGACCATATAAGATATTGATTTTCACCATCCCAGTTTGGCAGCAGTCAAAGGTAACATGCTAATGGGCACAAACATGGCATAATAAGAAATCACAAAGATTATCCATGTGATCCACTTCCTAATACTTTATCATCTTACTAGGGCTTCCTATTTTTGAGGTAAATTATTCTGAAATTAAAGTGTACAAAACCTCATGAAGGCCATGTTGTCATGGGTTCCAAATGGAGAACTGCAAGTTAAGTTCAGCCCTGTCCACGTACAGTTCAGGGTAAAATTTTTTGTTGGTAAGGAAATGGACTACACAACTGTATTATCTTTTCTTCTCTCCTCCCAAATAATTTCTGAACTCCTTGTCCTATTTCAATACGCCCTGAAATGTCAAAGATAACTACATTTCTATATAACTCATGTGAATTTGAAGGTGGAAGGAGAGCAGTGTCTCTACTAAGGCGATGCACAATTTGGCTCCCTCAGCCTCTCTTTGGCCGACCATGCAGCATGCACCTTGCCCTGCAGCTTCCCTGAACCTAGGGGATGATGTCACATGGGAAGGGAGAGAGATTAATTCAGTTCATGGATTAAGAAACAAAAGCATTAGATCTCATTATCTCTGCTGTTCTTACACAACAAACCCTCTTCCCCTCTGCCACTTCTGTGATGGCCAGCTTTTCTTTCAATATATAATAATATTAATCCTTTACAGTTCTTAGCTCTATCTGGCAAGTCCTCATTTCTTTGATATAGAGGACCAGTTTGTGATTTTTTTTCCACTCTTGCTCACTTAAGTAGTCTCATTAACCCCTCTATTCATGTAAGCCACCTGCTGTTTGCCTGAGCAAAGAATGCATAAAACTGAGCAAGAGCTTTGGGAAAAGTAAAATTTCTACTTATACAGTTCACACGCCCAATGCTGCATATCTTGTTAACAATGGCACTACAAACGCTTCCCATAAAAGAACGTTTGGGACCAGATCCGTAGCTTTTTAACTCAATAAGAGTCTGATTTCAACAGAATTTTGGATCAAAGCCATAAATAGCAAACTACTTATAGAACCCAGCCTTTTACAAAATGAGCAATTGCTAGTAGGTATATCACCAACCTTCAGTATTTTAACACCACACCCTGACATGTGTGATTATTCATTATTCTGTGGGAAAAAGACCTTTATATGTAAATCCTGGGAATACAGAAGATTAAAATCAGGCAGAGTACTTAAACACATTTGTAATAATTAATAAAAAATTACAAACAGGTAAGAGAGGATAACTGCCTCTGAAACATTTATTCTACTAGTAATTTTATTACCATTGAGTTCTTGCCAGCCAGGAAACACCTAGAGGCTCATGTTTCACACCCAGTATTGCAGAGGTGAAAAGGTAGAACATTCTGCCTTAACAAGTATGCAAAGAGCAACTTCAAGCGGAAACAAGTTTAGCACCCAGCTCTTACTGGCTCAGCCACAGAGAAACTCTCCATAACAACTCGCTTAGTTGCACGGCTTCTGTGAGACTGCGAGCTTCTTCTTTCCTTCTTGGCTGCAGGGAGGCATGTGGTGTGCATGCATGCTCCCCAAATCCATTTGCCCTGTGAAGGTTTCCACTAACTAGCTGATTTTTCTGCCTGACTCCCTGCCATATATATAAATATATGTATATATAGATGTATTTTCAATAAAAGCACATCACAAGTTTATATTTGAAGGGAGCTAGCTAAAGAGCTACATTATAATCATGCAGGGTACAAATTGCATCTTTTCTAAACAAGCAACAAAATGCTGTAGTGGAATAATTATTCATCTCTTAAAGAATAAATCATTTTGTTGTAATATACTATACAACCCAGAGGCATAGTGATCTCTCCAGATGACAGTAATTCTCACTATCCTTATCAAAAATGACAGTTGTTCCTTTGAAGCAGATTGCCATGGGAAGGCACTAGCTGAAAAGCCAGTTTTGTTCTGTCACGATAGGGACCTATCCCAACTCAGCATACATTAACATCTTCCTTCTGTGAAAGCAAATAGAATAAATCTTTTCCATTTCTCCACAAGACTTGTATGTCTGTTCATTGTGCATGAAGTTGACCGGAAACCTAGATACACAGAGTAACAAAGAAAAAGTTGATCTAAACAAAGGCAGAACTAAAATATTTGCTTGGCTTCGGCCAGATTCCTTCTTCACCTGCAAATACAGTGTCTTAAACATTCTTTTATTTAAATCCAGAACTATTTCTACTTAGGACATCCAAATAAGCAAGTGTGAGGTATTTGTTCATTAATGTTGATACACATATTTTAATAATAAACTCTTAAAATGGTACTCAAAATACTTCTGTACTTCTGATGTGCCTGACATCATCTCTGCCATGAGGAAGAATTGTGTTTGCTTTTTAAATACAAGGCCACAGCATTGGCTTTAACACCGATAAAAATATTGGCACCACTATTGACATTACTGCAGCTAGTACCAGATAATCCTCCTGCCCAGAGTATTGGCACAGATGCAAGTAGATACACCTTGAAAGGAACTGGTTACAGACTGAAGTCAGTCCGATTTGGCCCAGGAAGAGCAAGGTCTCAAAAAAGCACCAGCAAAATGGTACCCTGAATGCCAGTCTGTATGATCCAGCTCAGCAAACTGCTCTTGTATTCTTTCCCTGGGCAAAATGAAAACGTGGGAAATGAACACACTCTTAGGTATGATATATTCTCATAATGTTCACAGAGCACTGAAACTCAACACAGCTAACAAGGAGAAGGAAAGCCTTCCATTAAACCTATGGTAGCATGGAGAAAGCCAGATGTTTTGGGCACAAAAAAACCCTCTTAAGATAGAAATAGAAATTTTATATTTACAATTTTTTTAGCAATGGTTCAGGCAGAGACTGGGAGCAATCCCATGCTGCTGAGGTGACCAGCAACACTACAGTGAGCACAGTCCTGTAGTAATCCAAAGGCTAGGTCATTCTTCAGAAAGGTTTGATGAACACAATTATGAAATAACAAAAGTAATTAAATAAATTAATCTGTTCCCAAATAAGTCATAGAACAGGAAAAGACAAACTAGTAAGATGAGTCTGTAAACTATATACATGGGTAAGAGAGAGAGAATTCATCTAGCTGCATGTATATATTCATTACGTCCTTCAAATTTAATTTGTACCAGGAAGGAGGAGTCTTATCCCCTATAATCTTACACATGATGAGATCATTTTCATTTGTGCAGAGCAAACATGGGGTCTTACTCCATCAGAATCCTGCATTCCCATTTAAGCATTTTACATCTACCACACACTGGTCTAACTGACCAGACATATTATCACCTCAGGCACATTGTCAGCCTGCATATGGAGCTAGCCAGGGTTAGCTAAAAGATACAGATGAAATTATTTTTATAAATAGGAAATGCGTAGTAGGGGGCTGATAGGAAAATGCTGGCTTATGATAATAAAGGCAGTTTAGTTATATATATATGTATAGGGAGAATTTATACTTTGTTGTAATTTGTTAGCACTCTGGACGCATCATTTTTCATCATGTACTTTGAATGAGAGAAAGATACACTTTATAAGAATCCTCCATGCTTATATTATAGCATCATTCTCTCTTAATAGCCTTCTGGCTATCCACATGCTTCATAGTAGAAATTATCTGCCAAAACCACTTAATGCTGAAGATGTCATGGGACTGCAGGAAAAAGTCCACATTATAGTTTATCTTCCTTTCTTCTTCGATTTCTTTATTTTTCCATCAATCACAATAGTTGATTCCTTAATAGTGCCCCTGAGAATCCCCACCAAGAAAGCAGAAGGTCCACAGACTCTCTCTCAGTCAGATGTTTCAAGCGTACTCTGAGGATCTTGTAAATCTTCTCTAATACAGAATGGATCATTCAGGTCTCAAAATGTTTAATATAATCTCTCCTCCAGTTAGCCTAAGGGACCACAATCCTCAGGGTTGCAGCCCTTCCCCTAATTTTCTGAGGTTTTGAAAATGTCAAGGCTAATCTTAGATTTACATAGGGTTTTTTAAAATAAGTTGCATGACCTTTGTATTTCAGAGATATTCTGACTGATGCAAATCAATTACAAGAAAAGTTTTTCACCATTTTTTTTTTCCCCTTGGGATACTCATTTTC
Organism: Campylorhamphus procurvoides; assembly: GCA_013396655.1. Lineage (NCBI taxonomy): Eukaryota > Metazoa > Chordata > Aves > Passeriformes > Dendrocolaptidae > Campylorhamphus > Campylorhamphus procurvoides. The sequence continues at coordinate 1,143,864 of WBMV01005495.1, forward strand.
CTTCCTGCTTCTGCCAGAAGCAACTTTTAAAATTTGTGAAAATCTATGGTTATTGTTAATCTGACCTCAAACCATTCTGCAGCTCGCAGAGGAAATGTCTTCTCTCATAACCTACAAGAATTACCACAGTAATAGACCAGTAGTAAGAATAATAGCTGACTCCTGTGAAATGCTTTTTGTTAACTGCTTTCATGGAGTTTTACAAAGGTGATGAACTATTATGGCCATTTTTAAAGGAGAAAACTCAAGCAACACTGTGTGCTCACCCAGTAGGTGAAGGGCAGAGTTGGAAACACAGACTTCACTTTATAAGGCCACACATAGGATACTAACCCTATTAACATGAGTCAGTGTTCTTCAGCAGATTAACCAATCAATCACACACCTTTTCCATTTTCAATTGCAATATTGGCTCTGATATCTAGTCCCTCTAATAACCTAGGTTAAGCCACTGAGAGGAATCACTTTTTATAGGCTAATGTCAAGGATTTTTTTATCCTCACGTGTAATTTAGGTTTTTGTAATTTGCTTCCTGACTCTTATACCTGCACAAGGATGCACATACTTAATAATCAACTTTTTTAATTATGTAACTTACACTGACAAGTCCTAATTGATACAATCTGTAGATTTGCACCAAAAAAAACCCTTACAGTGTAAAACCAAGTATTCCACCTTACTGGATCTAAATATGCATACACAGAATTGCCCTTCAGAAATATGACCTACAATGATGGCAGATTTTACATGATAAGTCTCTAAAACACCATCTTATTTTAAATTGCCATTTAATTATCCTAAAATAGGAGCAAACATTCACAAACTACATTATGAATAATATAATTCAGCTAAATTTGCCAGGAGGTTGGAGGAATTATCTCATTGACCCAAGACCCAAATCTGGTCCTCTATTTGCTTATTCTGGCTGAAAACCAGTTAGTTACATCTACAAAGAATACAAATATGATTTTCTAACATTTCACAATATTAAGGCCTGAGCAGGGTTTTTCAACAGTTTTTAGTGTCATTTCAAGTGTCACACCACTGTGTTTTGGCAGCAGATACTTGTGCACATGGAGCACGTGTGACTCAGCAAAGCATTTCCCTAGATTTCTGTGCAATCAGACTTTGATGGAGATACACCTTTGAATATGTGCCCAGCAGCTGAGATACTAACAACACTGATCCTTAGGAAGCATGTCTGCAACATATTATGAATTCCACGAAGGGTTACACGTGAATTTGCCATTTTCAGATGTCTTGCTACAATAGGCACATGCCAGAAAGATAAGGGCTATTGGAAGACAACTTGTAATTTTACCCAGCATTCACTCCAAAAACATTATCTGAAGGTGATACGATAATCTAAAGAGTCTCTCAAAAAGAACTTTTCTACTCAAAAGTATAAGAACACCACTAATAATCCTGAAATTCTCATCAACTTTTCTTACCCTTGTCCCTCTTCTACTGTCATTATTGAGCTTGTATGCTAAAATAGTGTCTTTCAGTGGCAGCATATACAGCATGGCCCTTACCTACAGCATTTCTAGATATTAGGTAAGGCTTGCATTTTTACATTTCATGTTTATAAATGATGGAATCAAGAGACAAGTTGTAGGAATCTTGCAGCTGTTTTGTCTTAATGAACATGCCTTGGGACACATTTTTTCAGTGGGTATATCTTGATTTCCTATTCTTAATATTTGCAGTGGAGTTACTTGAGAAGTAGCAGGTAACCTCCCAAAATTTCAAATATAGTTTATCTCTTTTATAAGAAAAGTTGTTAGAACAAACACGGAAATAAACACCTATGTGAAAAGCACAGACTGTGAAAGGGGAAATATCTTTAGCAGGAAATGATTTTGCAAGTCTTCCTGATTTTATTACATTACAGCCAAAGTTACTATGCCATCATTCTGCAAAGGCATAACACCTAGTGTGAGTGTCATGGAGAACTGTGAAGTTTTCTCATACAGTACGGCACCATTACAGAAACACCTGTGTTAAAAATAGCTTCAAGCTTACCTAGTCTGAAGTATTCCTTAGCCTTTAAAATGTTTCCTTTCTTACTTGATGCTTTAATACTTGCGTTATGTTCCAGACCACAGCTGTGACAGCAAAAGCATCATTTTTCTCCTGTTTTTCTGACAAAAGGTAGTACTCCTCTTTAGTGACAATTAATTGCATTCACAGCTGTAATAAAAACACACAGAAGTGTGGTAAGTTGGAATAAAGAAATACACAGTGCAACATCTATTTGTTTTGTGTTTGCTTCCTTGCCCTCATGTAAGGTGTGACTGAGATAACCCTTTCCCACAACTGGCACTGTGTTGATCTGTAGCAATAAGGCCATTGTCAGTGGGGAATCACTCTTCTCCATGACACCCACTTCCATCCCAGTGTCCTCAGTGTCCTACAACACTCCTGGGATGGAACAGTAAGCCCAGCCTAAGTCCTGACATGTATGCGAATGGCTTCTAAAGTGGTGAGTAGAAGTGTTTCTCAAGAGGAGTGAGGAAGAATGTGACCGAATTGAACTGAATAAACTTAAAAATATCTGACCATCAAATAGTCCTTTGTGACCTGAACAGATTCACACTATCCGCTACAGCTCTTGCAGGAGCACAAAAGAGAAAGATTCTCTTTGCAATGGTCATTGCGGTGGTTTGACCCTGGATAAATGCCTGGTGTCCAGCAAAACTCCTTCACGGCCTTCCCCCCTGCTTTTGCCTTCCAGAGGGAAGGGAAAAAAAAAACCAGCTAGGAATTTACGGCTAGAGATAACAACCGAAAGAGGAGCTTTGATTAATACCGCAGGCAAAGCAGAACTTAGAATAATGCTTAAATTTATTACAAACAAACTAACAACTAAAAATAAGAAATAAAAACAGATTAGAAACACTTTTCCACCACCACCTCTCGGTCTGTCCATGCCCACTCCTTCCCCTGATGGTGCAGGGAACAGGGGAATGGAAGGTTTACAGTCAGTTGTTGTTGGGTCAGCCATTCGCAGATCTAAGTCCAAAACTCGAGCAACAGTTCTGTCTCAGGAGGCTTTTCCTGTGGGCTGCAAAGGGGACAGCTCGCTTCACCACAGTCATCNGGGGCGTAACTTAATGGTTCAAAAGCAGGAAGTTTTCCTTGGAGCTGGCCCTCATTGGCCCTGCTCTATAGGATGGAGGGAAACTTCCAGAGGCTTCCAACAGAAGCCAATCTTCCTCTTATAAAAAAAACCCCTAACCAGATAAACCCATGACAGTCATCAAGAGAGTTTCCTCTTTTGTGATGAAATGGTCAATCATTGAAACTCATATATCTGTCTTTTACATAGAGTTCTTTACCCAACTCAGTATGGTAGACATTTGAGAGGTAAGAGAAGTGCAGTGTGTTGAAAAAGGGTGGAGTCCTTTCAACCATTCACAACTGTAAAATTCAATGAGGTAGGGTCAAGTAAGGCAGCAGGGTGAGGCAGCTTGAGAAATGCAAAACTTTTCACTTTTCACTCTTGTCCTGGTGGCTGTTAACACAGAGTAGAGCCTGCCTTACAAAAGCTTTTTTGTGTGTATTATACAACGTTTATTTGTAGAATCAATAACATCTCAGACTGAAGAAAAACTACCAACAGTCTCCTTCCTAGGAAGAGCACGTTCTTGATTCTCATTCACTACTTTATCCGCCAGCTGTTTTAACTGATTAGTCAAAGGCACACTCCTTGTTGACATAAAATGTGTGGCAAAAACAAGTGTATAAATGAATAATTATTTCCAACACTTGCAGTGAGATTAAGCGCTTATTGGATTAGGAAAATAGCAGGATTTAATGGGGTCATTTATGCTGAAATGCTAGTAAAAAAAATGTACAGCACATGCCTACATATCAGATTACGATCTCTATAGTCCATCTAGCTATAATCATTTAAATATCTTATCTATCCAGTACTAATACATTTCTGGTCTCTTCCTTCATAATACACTACAGGTGAGTGTTCTTGGGCATCTCTGTAGCAAATACATGACACGGCTGTTATTGCCATTAGTGAACAAGCATTTTTCAGCATGAGCTAATTTCATTTTCTTATAACTTCCTTAGATCTGGAGGTCTGCCTTTTAAGTCGCAGGCACGCATACAAAATGCCTCTCCCTCTGTATCTTCCAGTGGCCATCAAAAGTGCTGCCAGTCTTGATTGCAGTGTCTCTACAGATTAGTGGGGAAAAGAAAGGAACAGGAAATGATTATTTAGTGAACTCATGTTACATGGTGTTGGAAAGTACAGGAGGATGAGAATAAAAAGAGGTGTTCACAAAAAACACCTGTCTGAATCCCAAAGAACACTCAAAAGCACGGAAGGACTCAAGAGAGGAAATGGTGCTAGGTATTTCTCTGTTTTGAACAAATCTTTCTTTTGACTTGTCTAAACTAAAGTTTGGTTTACATGCTATCTGCACTCTGTCTTCCATATGCTTAATCTGCTCTGTGTCCTTTAAAAATGTGTACCTGGCCGCTTACGTTCCTACAAAATAAGCACTACTATTGGCTGTAGGACCCTGTTATAAGTGACAGAAAACCAGCCTTTTTTCCAAGTATAAAGTTTAATTGAAGAGTCAGTAACTAAAGTTTTGTGATTGTTGATGCTTTCATTCATAGGACAACTGGATGAAATGAAAAAAAAATTTAGCAAATCTAAGTTTTTAGCAACATTTTTACCTGCATGAATTATTTAACTTGATCTGAAGAAGAAAATTCACTGTGATTTTGAGTTTATGTACTTTCTTTTAGAATACATTTCAAGGAAAAGTGAACATGTAGAGTATTTTCACACTGGAGAATTTATTTTAAAGTATTGCAATGACAAATAAAAATAAGTCTTCCAATTCATTTTCAGGAGTTTAAGGAAAACTACTTTTTTGTTTAGTTGGTTTCAAGTAACTTGATAAAATGAAATCAAATTCTCATGAGTTATTTGATAGTGCTAAACCTGTCCTTTACATGTATATGAGAAATACATATACTGTATCAGATGTAAAATATTGACAGACTCTACCTGGAGCCAGACACACTCCACCTGGAGTGTTAAAGCTCTGGAGCCGCCACAAGGGAGAAATCTGGGCGAGACTGAGGGATGGATCAGTGCTTCTGTGCTTCTCATTGATCCCAGTAAAGTTGCTTAGGTCTTTGAATATCAAAGCTATTAAACATATTAAAAAACTAAATAAACAAAAGAAATATGCCCTTTGATGTCCTTTTATTTAGGTAAAGCTGCACTTTATCTCCTTGGTAAGTGGATGTATAATTTCATTAATATTTCTCATATTTTTTTAGGTTTTGTGAACAATGCAAAAAGCCTGGCCAAAAGAGGCAGACAGAACAGAATGTTCACCCTAAATCAGGACTCAACAAGCATAAACCAATATTTTCACCTCATCTAGAGATGACACAAATCTCACATTTGAAATTTTAGATACTGGATCCTGCTTAGAAGCATATATTTTGCTTTAAGAAAAGGCAAGATCTTGTAAAGTCCAGGAAGGACACTCATCCTGAGAGCTGAGCATGTATCAAAATACCTCACTTTGAGTTCCTAGAAAATTCCTGTCTCTCATATGTTTAATAAGTATCATGTTCACACAGTTATACTGACCCAAGAGTTGGCCTAAAAGAGGAACCCAATTCTCATTTGTGAGCCTGGCTTTTCCTCAGGCAGAATGGGAGTAGTCTGGGGGGTAGAAAGGCATGGCTGACTCAAATCACTAGATGACTATTGTAGGGAAATGGAGTAAATGAGGAGGAAAGAAGGATGCCCTGCCCATACACAACCCCTAAACCCTCCTGTCATGTTTGAGGAAGGGAGCAGGTCAGGCAGCAACAGCATCTCTAACAGCTCACAGCCAGAATGGGTGGAGAAGGAAAGAGGCGGCATGTTTCAGCAAAGAAGAAAGGGAGAGAAACCTTTCCACAGCCTGTTTTATGTGGGACAGGGCAGGATGGAAGATGGGAAAGAAGAATACAGGCCATCTGCTTACCCAGCAGCCAGAAATTCATCAGAAATACTAACTTAAAAGGTGGGAATCCTGAAATGGGATGCTGCCCATGAAGCTGTCAAGGATCGAACATGGTGAACTAGGACATGAGCTTCTTTGGGCCTACTTCTCATCTTATCCTCTGCAGCGTGGGATTTACTTGCCTTGACTGTAGCCAAGGATGAATCCACACCTCGTTTATCCTTGCAATAACTGTGACTGAATCAAGCTCCACTACTTCTGTAATTCTTCTGCCTTTTCTTACCCAAACACAAGCTTAATTTTGTGAAAGATCTTTTTCCTTTGTGACTTCGCTAGTGAAATTGGTGTTTGTCACAAAAGATCATGTAACCAAAGTCAACAGGGTTATTTTCCTCATGTTCAGGCACTTTTCCTCTATAAAGTGATATGAGGTATTCTGACTATCAGTACATACTACAAAGCCAGATAAAGACCACAATCTGTTTGGAACACAGTTATACAAACTGGTCTTTCACAGGTGGAAGGTAAAATTGCTACCAAGACAGGAGCTCTCAGAACTGAGTGGAGTCACCAAGTCTCCAAAGTCATGGAGCCATGCAGGATCCTCCATGTCCATGACATGAAACAAGTTTCTCCCCATCAGACACTCCCACTGACAAACCCTCAACCGAGATTTTGGATGAAGCCAGTCCTATGCTCTTTAGTGAGTTTTCCTGAGACCAAACAGATCCCATTGCTGCTGGGTTTTCTTAAGAATGGTGGGTTTTGTTTTTCCTTTTTTTCTATAAGAATGTTATCTTGGACATTTTGCACTTGCTCAGGCACTCTGAAACCGGTATAGATATGCACATCTTCTCACTCTGTTCATCCACGTAGCCACTGACTGAAAAAACTGACTGAATTTCCCACATTTCAAGATCAAATCATTAGGGGAATAGTTTATTTGATACTCTATTCCATATCATCAGACTGGACAGCATCCAGGCCCCATGCTCATAATTTGGTTTTGAGGATAAAATCACTTTTATCTAAAAGGAGGCAATGTGTACTCAGTGGTGTGTAAACAATGGTTCAAATACTCCAGATCTATAACTTAGTCCAAATACATTCTTTAGACTGTATTGTGAAATCTTTTCCTAAAAAAAAAAAAAAAAAAAGTTATGATAGTGAAATTGGACCAAAATTGACAAATCCATTGTCAGGATTTCTACGACTGAGCTACAGCAAGATATGTCATAAAACCCCCTTATATATCCAATGCTCAATGCATGAAATTGTATGCTGTTTCAGTATGCCCATTTAAATAACAATGCAGTAAAACAACTTAAGGGTTTTCACTTTTAACCCTGTTCACACATGAATTGCTGTGCAAATCTAGATGACACAACTTTTATGAGCATTAGAGGTAAATTCACTGTATGTTATTCTACTTATAAACTCACCAAACACAGATGTTCACATACACTCACTCTTAACTACATTGGTGACTGAAGCTGAAAATAAAACTGATTTACATGTTGTCTGTGCTTCTATCACAGTTGCAAACCTAAGACTAGAGAACACCTTCCCAACTTGCAGCTATTCTATAAATGAGGATTCATGAGCTCAGAATAGAATTTCTACTTTTCTACTTTCTTTTTGTTCCAATGAATACAAGAAAACAAACAAACCATTCATGACTCAGAACAATTTGAACTTTTACTTCTTCATCTTTACTCTTTTCCTATTTGAAGACCTCTTATCATATTTTCCTAGTTCTTTTCCCACGGTCCTCTTTACTGAGCTACTCACATTTGTCCTCCCTCAAATGTTTCCTATGTTTTTAATCAGATCATCCATGCAGAGACATAGATGTGATCATATACCACATTCCTCATAATAGAATTTTGGAGAAATCACCTTCAACCAGACAACAGTGTCTCCCTTCCCCACAACATTTCCTCTGAGATCACTACAGATGAGCCCAGACTCAGGTTTCCTTTGAACACCTGTCTCTTTGCACAACTCATCCTTGTTTTCAAAAGTGCTCTCTTCCCTCTGTGTATAGATTTATAGTAAACCATGTAAATTTGGTGACCAAAATTCAGAAGTATAATTCCAGTATTAGCAACAGCTAATATCAAGAAACTTGATTTAGATCAGAATGGCCTCTTTGCTGAAAAGATGTCACACCAATACTTCATTTCCTCCACTGTGTTCCTGCTGAAGACAAGATAATATTCAAGATTTTAGCCTGCATTTTCAGATGTACATATATAACTAGTCTGAATTATGCATGGGATTTCTTTGTCCTCTGCAGTCATGACACATTGCATCAGCTACTTTCCAGATGTGAATAAAGTGTTTCTCCCAGTGCAGAAACATGTTAGTGCAGGAGACAGGATTTGGCCAGCAGCTGGTGTGCATAGTTAGAAAGGAATTTACTTCTGGCATGCGCAAGAGGACCACAGAGCTGTTACCTAAAACACAACATATATCCCACCACATATCCCACAGCATAGATCCCACCACATATCCCTACAACATTTCACAACATAACAGCCTGAAACCAAAGCAAGCCAGACAGATGGACAAATAGATGTATTTACACGTATAAGCGACAGACTAAAAACATCATCTGCTTTATTCCCAGAAGATAAAGCTTTAACAAATATACCCAAAATTTATCTTTAAATTGCTAAAAACACTGGCCCAATGTGTTTATCATGCATATACTTTGTCATGCAGATAGTGTTCACACTGCTCACACATGGGCACATAATTATAGTCCAACCACAGGTCGAACACATCAGTGTCATACTGAAGGAATCCCCATCCCACTGTGCTCACTGAAAGTGCTTATTTATTCACTGAATACTTCTGTGACTGAGAGCAGGTGGCATCTCAACATAGACTTGTAGAGTTTGCTTAAAACCTCTTAACGCAGGTTTTAACGTCTGTCTTAATTCCTGGTTTCATACTAATTATGAGTCAGTCAGTATGTTTCTTGATAACTAGGAGCTCAGCTTTCAGACACAGGATCTGCTTTGGCTTTTGTATAGCTTGAACAAATTTACATTAAGTGAGAAGTGATGCCATAGAGTTGAAGGACATAAATGTCAATATGTGATGTATGGTTTATATAGACTCAAAAAAGAACTGTAGTAGGGAAACTGGAATAATTATTTTTTCAGTCACTGGGAGAATCTATAACCCCCATTCATCTCAGCAGGTGCTGCGTATGCTCTACACTTTTCAGTTTTTCTGAAAACAGCTGAAAAGTTATTAGGACAGAGACACAACCTGAGTGGGCTTCTCTTTCAGATATGGAAGGACTTATTCTAAATGTCTGTGAACAAACTATCTGAGACATTTTTCTCCCTTCAAGAAATGTTCAAAGCAATCTCTAAGGATGTACAAATGCCTCACTTCTCATCAGCTGTAGGATTCTGTCGGATCTCCATACACTAGGAGGTTGGAAGATGTTTGTGTTACCATTTAAGCCCACCACAACCAAATTGGCATGGGGTTAGAGTTGGAGGTTCAGAAACCATCAGCAAAATGGAGGTTTGTTGTTCACGCTGGGCTGTGTTACCTTTATGGTATCATTTTCCATCAGTTGGTCTCCTTCAGCTCTTTCAAGTCTTTTCCATGGCAATCCACAATTCCAATCTCTCAGAGATTTGTTTTAGTGGCCCACAAGAGATGAAAACAGCATGCTGATCATGAGTTCCTCCACCTCCATGGGAAGGGGTGAACCTAAATAGAAAGACTGTCTTCACTGTCAACATGGTACATATGGTTTGAACCTGAGATAAGACTTTAAATTATGACTGAGGGCTCCCATTTTTACAAGTGCCTCCAGCTTTAGCCTTCCACACTCACAGTTGCCCAGAATGGTATTGTGTTTTTAGATCATCTCAGACAAAATACAACTTAAAACTGGTTTCTGCCCTGAACCACAGTAGAATTTCTCTCAACAATGACTTTGTCAAACTTAATCTAAAAAAAAAATATCCTTTATTTTAAAGTGCATCTGCTACCTTCATCAACGTTGCATCCAAATTAGGGATGTGTTACAGACTTACAGGTTTAGAGGACCATTTTCTGACTGCTAAGTTAAATTAGCACTTTAATACAATCAAAGTACCGATGTAACAGTGGAAGTCCTATACCTGTGCAGGAAAGATAAGACTGTTAAGAGAAAATTTAAAAAAAAATCCCCTAAATATATCGGTATGCAAAATGGTATGAAACTATAATAAAGCCACAACTACTTAAGGGAATAGGACATTAATATGACTGAATGAAGAAAGAAAACCGACATGTGCATATTGATGTTTAAGCTCTTGGAAATCAGTTAAATCAACAGAGTGGGTAAAACAGCATAAAACAAAGTGTTCCCCCTTCAAATGCACAAATAGGCAGATCCTGATAATGGAGCTGCTTCTCTGGTCCACAGTTTCATCCCATATTCTATACCTCAGGGTTGTTTGAGCAAAATGAACTGATACAGTGGGAATAGGAATGCTTCATCTCAAAGGCAGCTGTATTTTTAAATATATTTTTTAGCTCTTCACGATGTATTTGCCTGTGTCAAGAGACTTAAATATTTAAACAGGGTGACAAAGTTCATTTCAACTTCAATGACAGTCAAACCCCCTGACATCCCCCTTTTGTAATGTGAGCAGAATTTTCTTCATAGAAATAGCCCACCTCAAACGAGTGGAGAAAGAAAAAAAAAAAAAAAGAAAGAAAAAAAGCACCAAAAAACTTCAGTTCCAACTTTTAAAGCGCTAGAAGTCTTTGCAATGTCTCTCTCACCTTCTAGTGAGTCACCCCACCCATCTCCTACCGATTGACTTTTATTTGTCAAACCAGCGGCAGGCCCCCTCCCCACGAAAAGCAGCCGCACTGGGGGGGTGAGGGAGGGACGGACGGCGCCCACGCGTGCCCTCCCAGGGGCCGGCGCTGCCCAGCCTGTCCTCAGCCCCGGCCCCTCCCTGGGCTCTTTCCCAGGCGCAGCTCTCATGTGTGCCGGAGGGGTGTGCCTGTGCTCGGGCAGCGGGGGCGATGAGCAAGCGGCTGTGCAATGCGCCAGAACGGGAGCGGCGGAGCTCGCCGTGCCACCCCGCTCCCCGCTGTCCCCGCTGTCCCCGCTCCCGCNCCTGTGCACAGCCGGCCCGCGGACACGCTCGGTGGCGCCCTGCCCCTCCCTGCCATCCCCGCACTGAATCGCAGAACATTCCGAGCTGGAAAGGACCCCCAAGGATCATCGAGCCCAGCTCCTGGTCCTTCACAGGACACAGGAATCACCCCGTGTGCCTGAGGGCATCGTCTCAACGCCTCTGTGGTTCTTGGCAAGAGCCAGAGGCAAGGGCAGAGCTGGTGGGAGCCGCGCTGGCTGTTGGAGCTGCAACACTAAAGGGCAGGCAGAGCAGAGAGGCAGAAAGGGCTCCTTCTGGGGTGAGAAAAGGTAGTGGTTGTCCCCAGGAGAAGTGCTTGGCTCATGTCACTACTGGCCCGAAAGGAGAGGCAGGACAGGGCTCTCAACAGCCCCATTCTTGCATCATCCCTTTCTGCCACTGGGTGGGGGGCAGAGGGAAGGAAGGATCAGCTTAGAAAAGACCATTCTGAGGAAAAGAAAATAAAATTAAGCGAAATATGCCTTATGCTGAATATTACAAGGGTACAAAAAAGGTAGTGTATTTTGCATTTTGAATTAGTAGCGACTACACTGACAAAGTATTGAATCATAGAATCATCATGGTTCTAAGAGACCTTTAGGATCATCCAGTCCAACCATCAACCCAGCACTACCACTACAACCCCTAAACCACTAAACCACATCACCCAGTGCCAGATTCAGATGCCTCTTAAATACCTTCAGCAGTGGTGACTCCACCATCTCCCTAGGCAACCCATTCCAATGCCTGACCACCCTAATAGCGAATTTTTTTTTTCCTAATGTCTAATCTGAATTTCCCCTGTCTCACTTTAAGGCCATTGCCTCTGGTCCTCTCACTGCAGGCACAGTAGAAAAGACTGGCCCCCACCTCACTACAACCTCTTTTCAGGCAGTAGTAGCAAGTGATGAGGTCCCCCTGGAGCCTCCTCTTCTCCAGGCTGAACAACCCCACTTTCCTCAGCCGTTCCTCACAGGACATGTTTTCTAGACCTTTCATGACCCTTGTTGCCCTTCTCTGGACACACTTCCACACCTTAATGTCCTTTGCAAAGTGAGGGTCCAAAAATTGAATGTAGTACAAATAACACCTTGAGAATGGATCAGTCAAAAATGGTGTAACTTATTAAAAGGGCTTGACGGGGAGGAGGGGGATGTCCTTTTTTACTTTTCTTCTGTGTGTGTGTACTGGCTTTTTTAGCCAGTAACAAGCAGTGGGTGAGTGGAGGAGCTGCAACGAATGGAGCAAGAGGAGCAGTACCTGGAGCTCCCTCTGCTCTTGCTGTGTGTCTCTCTTCACAGCAGGGCCAGTTTGCAAACGCCTGAACAGCCCATGTAAAGGAAACAGAAACCAACCTGCTACCAAGCATACCAGGGTGCTTGCAGTCCCATTCTACTCACAGTGAATAAAAAAGCACAAGGAAATGGGAAAAATCATGCCTTATGCTCTTCCAGGGCATAGCAGGTCAGTACCCTGTCAGACCTGTTTTTCAAGCACAGGGGCATAAAAGATGGATCCTTACATGCCACAGGGCTAACATGACCCCAGACCCCATGTCTTCAAACAGGAGCAAGACTGAAGAAGCTTATTGATTACCCATGCTATTTTGGCATTTGTCCACCTTGGCTTCTTCTTCTCCTTAAATCCTTCCTTCCATAATTAGCCAAAATGGACATGGTCTTCCATACAGTGGACAAGATTTTATGTCTAGTGGGAAGTGAAGTGGTCTGTGCCTCCTTGTCACACAGCCATGCCGCTGGCCTTGGGAGTGAGGGGGGCATCAGAAGCTTCCTACCAGGCAGGAACTTCAGATTCCCATGCAGTCAGGGAGACGGCAAAGAAATTAAGTTTCTCTTCCCCCTCCACTTCCAACTTGTCCTATGCAATAGCTGGTGTGGTTAAACAAGAACAACAGGATCTTGTTATTCCAATACATTACTCTAGAAACAAAGTGGGTCTGACATGTTCTTACCTCCTTATCAGTCCCTGCCCTTCCATCATGCTTGTGCAAGTGTTTGTGAATCTGCTTAGTGAAGTAGTAACTGAAGCAGCCCAGCCTGAAGAAATGCTTTGAAAATTAAAAAAAGAGTGATTGTCTCCCAAAACATTTGTATCCATTGCATAGCCTCATGGAGCTGTAGGAATAAGCAGAAAGACAGAAGTCTTCAGCCAGTTTTCCCAAGACAAAATGTCTGCTAGTCTCCACCACTACTGAACCATTAGAGTCACGGTAAATAGGAAAAATGTTCCTATAATTTCTGTGTGTGATACAAAGACATGGACTTTAAGTCCCTGCTTGGTGACTCTCAGTGAGCCCCATGAAGCCTCAGCCTGCCACCTGCAAACTCAGCTTCCCTGCCTGAAACAGCAAGTAAGCAAAAGACTGTGGCATACTCTGACACAGTTAAAATGGAGCCCATAAAAGCACTGGAGCTAGAAAGCCCCCTGCCACCCTCAGACGAGGGGTTCTGGGGAGGATTTCTGGCTCCGAGGGATGGTGACCACTCATGTCAGCACAGCAAGCTGGCACAGGGCAGCTACATCACCATGGCACTGTGCCCAGGTTGTCAGCTCTTCCAAGAGCGTTTCCTCACTGCCCTGGGTCATGTCTTTCTCACAAAGATTTTACAGGGATGTCATAACTATACATCCTCCCATATGCACGGTTAAGAATTAGAGCTTTCCTAATCCTGCATAATTATTAACATGAGAGCAATTAGACAGAAAGATCAAATAACTTCTTATTAAAAGACCAAAGAACATAAAAAGCTACCAATTGGGATAAGAAATTTTGATTCCAGAATACTAAACCCCATAACCTATGGAGTGTGTACTTTATATTATATATGTTCTATAGTATGTGTTATTCAAATTCCACCTGCCCTGTTATGTGTAGGAACTGTACAATTCATCGTGTAGGTCTCCAGGTAAAGGAGAAGTGACACCTCGTGTGGCTGCATTGTCTAATCCCGCACTTTTATGGTCAGACTTTAGAATATTATTTTAAGTTCAGCTAAAACATTAATTGGAGATTCTGATTTATAGCTAATTTTTTCTTTCATCATTGAACTGATAAAGTAAGCTATAATGAGAACTTTCTGGATGATAGATGTCATTCTTCTGAGTGGTGCTATTAGCACTTGTCCAGTTTCAGGAATATTTATTAAAGAAAAAAAAAGACACACATATGGCTTGGTGTAATTATGTAGCCTTTCCAAGTAAAAGAACTGTTTAAAAGAACACAGCTTCCTAAAGCTATGTTTATCTCCTTTTAATTTCTATTACTTTTTCCAAGTCTGTCAGCTTTACATATAATTTTATGTTTTGTCAAATGAAGTTGATAACACTAATTTCACAGCAATAAAGGCCAACATTCATAAACTACAATAACAAGCCAACACATGCCTGTGTCTGTGAATGGGAAGGGGGATAAGAAAAAGGCCTTGTTTTGGTAGGCAAACAAATTTCAGTTTGCATTTCACAAGGGATTATCATTAGTCTTAAGCAAACTGAATGTCTCTGAACATCTTATATTATTCTCATCATCCATAGGTTTTGCAGAGTTATCTTGACTTTGCAGACATTTCTTTGATGTAATTTCAACCTTCCCCCCCCGCCCCATGTAAGAATTAGAACTGTACCATAACTTAGCAGGTAAGTCATGGTAAAAAAAATACACAGCTACCAAATGTGCCAGATATTTCTCTGGACCATGAGTGGAAGGTATTACTAGCAGTCCTTTCAGATCTTCTGACCATAATGATTAATCCTTCACACCATGTTCATATTTCTTTCTCCATGCTGCTTTCTACTCTTCTACTTTATTTTTTCATTAGGTATTATTCTATGTGATCATCTTCTAAAAAGAACAGGAAACTAATAGTATTTCATTATTAGAAGTGGTCTTTGAATGGGCTTGTAATGAGGAAAAATGAGTTCACCCATCTCTACTTGTTTTGTATACAATATTCTCCTCGTAGTGAGAAATACCTTGGCAAAATCCCCTTAATTAAAACATTCAACAAATCGAGTGCCTGTAGTAGCTGGCTTTATAGACTTACACAGCACTGTACCTTAAACAGTGGTTGGGTTGAATTCAATGGTGAATTGGTGTGATCTATGATTTCTTTGGCCCCAAAGTATTTTATACTGTCTAGGCTTTTTTTTTCCCTCCTAGTGTACTTGAACACCTTCAGAGTTACTTAATTACTCAGAGTAATTTTGATTCACAATTGTTTAGTACTGTGTGTGTTATATTCATGTCCCTTTACCTGAATCCTTCTCCCCTGGCCTATTTTATTATAAAAAGCTTTGACAAGGTGAGGGTGTGATTCACGGGATCTTGTTACATTAATGAACTCCTTGTGAATATTGAAAATATCAAAGAACAGTTTCTCTTTTGAAGGAATCAATTACAGTTTCTTTCCCTTGCAAGCAGCTGTGGGGTTTGCAGCTCTTTTCATAACATGTTTTTTTTTTAAATGAAGAAATGCAAAAAACTTCTTACAAAAAGTTACTTTCCCATTGAAAGTTACTACAGCTTGCCTATGGGCAGAGAGTTTTTCATTGAATAAAAAAAGTCCAGAAGAAAAAGTGTAGTTGTAGATAAACAAACCAAACCTACTATTTCTTTGTAATATCCATGGCCCTTAACCATAGGTGATCTAAAATAAAGCCAGAAACACAAGATTGCCAAATTGTGTATGAGCAGCTGTTTGGAAAAGCAAAAAGAAAATTAGCATATTGAAAAAAGACTGCTACATCTTTGGCATCAGCCTTTCTTTAGACTTTTCTGTAGCTGTAACAGTTAGTCCAGAGAGGTGTAGTGGACAAAGAGGAATGGGAGAACACCTGGAATAAGTGGTGCATTTGTTTGAAGCTGTAGAGCAGCATCTGGGCTGGGTTCAAATGAGTTCGTTGATGGTACTTCTTGGAATGACTTATTCTTGGTGGTGTACTTTGATTAACTCTTTGAAGAAAATGGTGTTCAGATGTTATGAGGCAGGAACTGACAGTCATTCTGCAATAGCGTGGAAGTTTATAGTTTACTCAGCAAAAGCTTGCATGCTGGTGTATTTTAGAAATGTCGGTCACATCAGTACTTGAGAACCCATTCTTTTTTAATTCTCTTAGTTCTCTAGAACAGAAATTAATTGCATAGTTTCAGAGTTTGAATTTCACTTATTATTTGTCATATTGTTAGAACCATGATTTAAACAAGGCCTCCACTCTGCAGTTGAGAACAGTTATGAAGTCACAACAGTTTCTCCCTGACCCAGCAAACTCACTTACTGAACATTACTAATATAAACCACGTCCTGATAAATTTAAGAGATAGGGTCATTCTCTTGACAAATTGACACAACTGATCCAAAGTCTTCTGGTGCCAAGGGAAGACCCTCGTTGACTTCATCAGACCAGGGATCAAGCTGTAGTTTCACACATGCCAGAACAAAAGAAGGCAGTGAAAAACAGGAATGGGCATGAGTCCTGCAACCTTAACATAGCATATTAAACTTTTATGGAAGTATGGTGTAAAATAATTTAAAACTACATTTTACACATATGTGTTCAGGAATAAGTTTTACCTATAGTTGCTGAAGAACTGTAACCACTGGAAAAGACATGACATAATCTTAGTCTGCAAGCAGTCGAAAAGCTGCTTGCAATAGCGTGCATCAGAGAAGAGTTTAGTTTTATGAGGAAGACAAATGAGGCACTGTTGGTAACAGCTCAGTCACAGTCTGGTCTTACTGTGACTAGACTGCACTACATCTTCATCTCTACCTATTTGCTATATTATTTGGGCTGGACAAGAGTTTGGTGGTGTTTAACTCACATTCCTGAAAGTCTGCTCTATGCATTGAGGAGCTAAAGTTCCTTACATATTTTTTCCATGGTTTTTGGGGATGTAGGAAGCCAATAATATTCTTTCCCCGATATGCCACATGCCCACATCCCTGTGTTGTCCATTGGTAGTGAATGCAGATCATTTAGCGTGATGTGCTTCACCTGCCACGGGAGAGTGTGAATCCAGTTGACCCACTTATATCACACTATGCTGGAAATGCCAGACACTGTATCTATATATATATCATATGTGTTTACTATAACAATAGGAATCAAACAGATCTAGCTCATTTTGTTGCTATCATGATAATGCTGCGAGCTTGTGAAAGTTGGCATGGGAAAAACTCTTTGAGCAATTTTTACAATGAATCACAGCCATTAGGTTTGGCAAATGATCAGGTGATGTAGACCAGCATTTCTCAGCACTGCAGTGGCCAGTAATGCCATTGCAACATCTAATTACCAACATTCATTTCCACTTACATAAGGAAAGAATCAAACAAAAAGGAGGCAATGATAAAGAAATATTCGCAGTTAGGTCTAATTGCTATTTAGTTTTAAATGAAAGGTGTGGTAATGGTACAACACAAGGAAATCCTTGCTTTTCCAAACAAACAAACAAACAAACAAACAAAATTTGTTAGGCTCTCCCTTGATTTAAAGAGGTTGAAAAACTGTAGGCTCAGAAATACTTGCAGCAAGTTAAACAAATGCCTTAACTTTCCGTATTTGTGAGGAGCTACTTAGTTGTTGAAATTACCTGAGTCTGCCTTTTAAAAGTAATGAACAATGTGCGTATTTACATGTTCTTTTCACCAAGAAACACAAAGACAGCATCATCTTCCAGTGAACCCCTAGTTGCTGCAGGAAGTTTCAAGTGCCATCAGCACTTGATAAAATTAAAGTTTATCCAAGTTTTGCAGCTTCGTTTAAAGCCATCCTACAGGTTCTTTCAATGCCAACAAGTTTGTAATTTCTTCTACAGGGAATAAATTTTGTTTCTTTCTGTTTCTTTCTGAAAAGACCGTTCTCTCCTGTGCTTCCCATAAACAGTGGTAGTAAAAGTACTTGAGGCATACAAAGTAAGGTATACAATTTATAAAAAGCAACCTATCAGGGAAAAAAAAAAAGACCGTTTAACAGCCATTTGTTTGTGTCCACTACGTGCAAAAAGTGTGATCCATAACCAGATACTTTCATCTGTGTCAGAGGTAGCTTGTTCTGTGATGCTCATCACTGCCTGTGGTTGGTTAAGCCATTCTTAGGGTTTACTGTAAAATTTCTCCTCCAAATGTCTGTGAAGGGCAAACCATGATTAAATCAGCACCTCTGAGAGGTGGAAACCCTGAGGCCACATCAAAATTAGTCTTGGTGACCAGTAACTCACGACTGAGATTAAACTGTGCTTTTCTGAGAACCACATTGCAAACCAACGCAAGAATGAAGGCTTTTCTTTACTCCTTGTTCTTACGGATAAAAGTTAGATAGCGAAAAAATGAGCTAAAGTACGATGAGCTGGCTACCTTGTGATTTGTTCCCAGTAATCAGAGAAAAAATTTATCTGACCTTGTGGATGTGTGGGGAGAGTTGTGAAAAAAGCACGTATTGCTTGTGCTAAAGACTGCAGCCTCACTGCAAAAAGGTTAATGAAAGTAGAGGCCAGGCTCTGACCAGCCCTCCCTAGTTAATCCAGATGGTCGTTTCATGGAAAGTAACCCTTGTTTTGGAGGAGAAGAGTTCAGGTACAAAAAACTAGGGAGGGATGCAAGTTGTCATTAAATGATACAGAGGAGTTGGCAGTGAAGAAACTTTCTATTTCCTCCTTCCCACT
This sequence comes from Campylorhamphus procurvoides, assembly GCA_013396655.1. NCBI lineage: Eukaryota > Metazoa > Chordata > Aves > Passeriformes > Dendrocolaptidae > Campylorhamphus > Campylorhamphus procurvoides. The sequence goes on from WBMV01005495.1 coordinate 1,162,709, forward strand.
CCCCACTTCACAGTTTGCCTCCCCCTGGTCATGCCGACACAACTAGATGTTGGGCTGTGAAATAAACCAAATATCTGAAATGGTCCAAGTAAAAATAACCCTTCTGACTGTCTATGATTGAAGTATAATTCTGCAGAGCTCTTGGAGACCAATTTTAATACTTATTTTATTTAAAATAAAGAAGACAAAAATGATTAACTGTCTTATCAGAAAAACACTACTGTTAAGCATATAAAGTGGTGCATCACGCTTTTTTCAATTCATAGATTTTTTTTTTACAGCCAGAAGGGACTAGATATTATGAAGATGATTTCAAGTTCATGGAGAATAAACTAATTGAATTTTGAGTGAGAAGTAAAAATTGACACCCTAAAGTTAAAACTAGATTGGCAGGATATCTAAAAATGCAATATTGCTTATTTTAAAAAGAGAAAGAGAGTGAGAGCTAACCTTAATAACAAGAAAACATGCAAGACCAAGTGTAAGTTTTTGAAAGATAAATTTATCCCACTTACATATTACTGCTGCTCGCTAAAGCTGTCTCTGCCTAGTTTAAATAGATTGATGAGAAAATGCTAAATAATAGAAAAGAAAAAGTGTGCATTTCATACAAGTGAAGCTGGGAACAAGAGAATAAGCTGATTGCCTAATAATCAATGTCTTCTAAATGCTTGGTAGGGATAACTTTCAAAAGCAGTGCTTAGTGCCATTTAAAAGAGAAGATGGTAAGTCATAACACAGGTCCTTCAATAACATGGCAGTGGCATTTGATTCCTAAATTATTTGTGTAATATGCACTGTATTGTAATTCTGTTACTTTCACAAAATGTATATTATGCTATTTATGCTAGAACACTTAAAGAATTTTCTGTGAAAGACAAGGCAATCAGATGCTAGCAGAAAAAAATCGCCAAAAGTGCCCTGATAGAAAGTGTAGTCTCAACAGGGGGTTTTTGTCCTTAACCTGAATATTGCAACTTTCTGCTTTCAGTCTGCATAGTTTCCTGGACTAGAGAGCACAGTTACAAAACACTTATTCAAGGAAATTTCGATTCCTGAAGCTTAGGAAGCTTCAGCATAATTTTCTCATCGGCTTCTCCATTCTGCTCACTTACTTGGACAATTTTGTCTCCTCTGCATGAGCTGGAGCAACCTTTCACCAGCATCCTTCCAACCATCTCTTTCTTCCAGCTTTATTACTATCAGATGGCGTGATGTAGTATTAACCTGTTTATGTTTTAGAGTCTCTCCTCCCACATAGTGGGTAGCTGGGACTTGTTTGGCTACAAAAAAATAGTGGTAGGAAAACCTCCACCATTTTCTACAGAGATTTTAGGAGAAAAGCAAAAGGTACTCTGTATCTTTCAAGACAGAGAATAAACCCAGATTTACTGAATCCTTCTAGATTGCAGGAAATTTTATAATCCTACCACAGCTTAGAGTAAAGGAGGAGCAGAGAAGGGCTTATCTATGATGCAATATAGTGACTAAGATGCTTCACTGTTTCAGATTATGACAGTTCAGCCTTTTCTGGAACAGAAATATAACTTTTTAAAATGTTAGTGCCATTTCAAAATCATTTATTGCTGAGCTTTAATAATAAATTTTTCTTTAGAGTGTCATTTTACTCTTTGCATATTCATTAGGGTCTTGTTCTCAGCCATAACTTCTAAGACCTAATCTAACATGAACAAAACAATATTTAAATCAAAAAAATTTTGAAATCAGATTAGAGCACTTGTATCTTTTGCAAACTCTTTGCCTTGGTGCCAGGTACTATATTTCTCCTTCTGACATGAATAAGCACATGGTTTTACTAAGCTATATGTGGCAGATACCTTGGCAGTATTTCTTTCCCACATCCATATTTATCAAAAATCTTTACAAAATGCTAATATAATCTTAAATGTTGGAAAGAAAACATCAATTAAAGAGACAGTTTAAACAGGTCCATTTTCATTTCAGTTTACTAGTGGAGTTTCTTTCTTTTAAATGTTGAATTTTAACACTGGTTATTTTAATCTAGGTTCCAGGCCTTCTGTGACCATTGTTTGGATAAAGATGAGGACAGTGAAAGAGTGGATGAGAAAGAAGATTTACAACACTATTTCTCTCGTTAGTTATATTCATGTAATTATACTAAAGCGCTAAGTGAGTACCACTTTCCTATGCACCTGAAGCATTTTTTCCTCCACAGTGCACTGATAGTTTAGTGACACAGCCCCTACTGTGACTGACAGTTGGTTTTGGACTAAATCATATAAATTGAATAGAAGACAGTGGCTATTGGCTAGTTCAGTCAAAGTCTATTTGGCAGAGAAGATTAACCCCCATGAAACTCTGCATATTGCACATTCCATGTGATGCTGCTGTCTGCAACACAGGTTTGCTAATGGTAGACAAAGGAAGTGCTGTAGAAAAGCTGAGAATCACTGAAAGGGTCTTCTTTAGCTGCAACAAGGATTACATGTGTGCCAAACACATAATGTGGCAGATGACCTGGCAGAACAGGTAGTTAAAACAATTCAGTCTTCTTAGGAATGCTGTTCTTGGGGTAAAAGCTCAAACTTCAACTCACTCAAAAGAAAATTATTCTAGAGCATTGTTTCTATAGTTAACACCTTGAGAAGGAAAAATCAGTAGATGAATATTGTTACTTCAACACTTTTATCTGTTTCATCTAGTATTTTCCAAGAGCCAGTTCAGTGCCGTCTGAATCTGTAAATTACTGAAATGGAAAGCATTTAAATCTGTTGACTTAAAAAAAAGTGAATACCATATTTCTACTGGAAAAGCCAAATCTGAAAGTGATCCAAGAAATTGTATTAATGTAAGCTGTCTCCCAGAATCATAGATGAGGCTAGTCATCAATCACCAGAGAGATATGAGAAAATAAACAGGAGAGTAAAAAGAGATTGCATGGAAACATGATGTAAGTCCAGCAGAGCCCAGTACTGATGTGAGCTCCTGTGTGCGTTTTCCAAACCAAGTTTGTGCTCTTCTCAAGGGTGCCAGGACTGCAAGATTAGGGCTACAGCTGATCTGCAGAAACCCCAGGGAGGGAGAAGATTGTCATATCACCTATATAGGCACAGTTAACTTCAGACACATAGAACAGTTGCAATTCGAGGTAATTAAAAGCAGGAGCCCAGGCTTCAATTACTTTCTTCAAAATTAAGCATCGAGTTCTTGGAATAATTTGGGGTAGCCAAGATATCGGCCCAAGGCTGACAGGTGTAACACAGGGACTACAGGAGAGCTGTGCCCTTTAGCTGCAGTAGCTGCAGGCCAGGCAGGTGACAGGAGGTATCTCCTGTGTCCAGGAAACTGATTTGAGAGCCTAATTTCTCTGGATAACCCACAGGAAGATTGTAGGCACCTGCACTGGTTAGTTCAAGGCACTGAAGTTAGAGAACATGATTACAGCCTTCAAGAAAGTATTTACAGAGAGAGGAAGCCTTGCCCATTCACCCAATACTAAGATGGGATTGAGTCTACTATTGTGGAAGTGTGCAGCCCTTTGGCCTCTGCTGACTCCTGTCCTTCCCCAGGAGGCAAACTTTCTTGAAGTTAGGCAATGGCAAAAATGCCTTATGCTGAAGCCTGCAGCTTCAGGCTGTCTTAATCCAAGCTGCTGTATCTCACCTCTTCTGCTGGGCCACTTTCTGACTGTCTAAGCAATTCACACAGGGTGGAGGAGATATTTGTTCAGGGAGGTGGGGAAAATCTCACCCTTGAAAAAATGTTAGGATGGTAAAAAGGAGGCATGTTTTGTACATGGCTTCTGGTGAGTTCAAATGTTTGATCAGAATGAAGCAAAATCAGGGCTTGCAGCATGGGTCTTTATCTTCCACGTGTGTCCTAATATCCTCTAGGTTACTGGCTTCTCCAGAGTTGCCTTTGAACACTTGTTTCATCCTGATACAAAGAGGGAAATTTCTGAATTTTTGGCAGGATAGTAAAACCACCCAGCTACAGTCTCAAGGCATGCACCCTCTCTCCATGGGAGGTGAGCAATCACGTTCCATACTGTTCCCTCAGGTACTGGCCCCGCTCCATAGCCTAATAAGGAGGGATAATAGGTCTACGGCCCCACCTCCTTCCTTTGCCTTTTTCACATCCTGCTCCCCAAATCTGAGTGACAACAAAGGCTAGTGCCCCAATTCTTGAGCTGCCTAGGACACCCACAAGGCAGCCTGTCTGCATGGATGCCAAGGCTCAGCTGGGAGCAGATCCTCCACAAGACAAACAGCTTTGAAGACTCAAAAGCACTTGCTTTCTTTTCCAGCCACTCACAACATCACCCTGGGTTACCTGAATTACTCCAGGGTCCAAAGTTTCCTTCCTACCCTGCCATTCCACTCCTGTGTGACATATCCCCTATGAGTAGTGGCCAAATCTCACCTGTTAGAGGGGTAGGATGGAGGGGGAAATGAAACAGTTGTTGAGAAGCCTCCCATAAAGCGGAAAGATAATGAATGCTCCAGCCAGCGCTGGCAATCGCCGCACAAACTTCCCCGCACAGCACTGCCAATGTAGCTCGCTCCTGACTGCGACACACCTGCTTGCTGAGAGCTGTGCTGCTCTGTGCCAGGGCTGCCCACTGCACCGACTGCCTGCGACTGCGCTGCTCCGTGCTCAAAAACAATGCGTGCGGCGGAGGGGAATCAAACCATCCCCTCCACTCCACTTCTACATACGCAGAGCCAAATTCAGACCTATAGCTCTCAGTCCTGGTGTAGTAGCACACCCTTCGCATCCTTACCACCTGTATATGTGCTGTGTACCAAAGCAGGAAGTCACGCTTTTCTGTCTGTAGGATCCCCTACATGATTTACAAAGTATCACAGAGCTCATTTTAGGAGAATTCAGTGGAAAATGGTTTTCAGTGAATCTTTTATTAATCAACACATGCCAAATCATATCTTCAGGGGGAAAAAATTCTAAAAGAAACACAAACAAAAATAATAGAACAATTATTGCTTCAAAATTCTGATTGCCTATAAATTATAACTCTATTCAGCTCCATGACAATTTATGTTTTCATTTATGAAACCATTCTTGTTATTAACTTTCAATCTTGTTTACTGAGAGGAGTAGGAATACACCAAGCAGGCAAATCATTTTAAACCACATCTTGAAAACCTAGGGTTATGGCACAAGGGACACATTTATTACCACTGTTTTAGAGCACCTGATAAGTTTAAAATGGGGCCCTATTTCAAAAGACAGGGGTTGGCTAGGACAAGGCAACTTACCATGACTGCAGTTCCTAATGTAAAAGTGTCAACGTGCTTGGTATATTCATAATGTGTTTATTCTCATTACAGTTTTCAATTTGTCAGTGTTTTACTGGCATGCAACCACAGAGCAAGACAGCTATTGCTGGTTAACCTTGTTATTGCAGACGAGTTACAAGTCCTGACAAGAGTCTGATAACTGTGCCTACTTATTTTAAGCCATACATGAGGAAAGGGTAGGAGGTTCAAAGTAAGTTATGCTTTCCTGTGTGAGTCCCCATATGATCACTCAAAGTTACTGTAAATATAAAAGCAGCAATGCCTGATTGCCATTTTGTCACTATGACACTAGACAAGAAGGTAGTCAAAAAACAGAATCAAACATGAGGCTGAAGTTACAAAAGTATAAAACCATGGAGTCTCAACCTTCTAAAGCAAATGTATGGATTTAGTTGCCTGTACAGGTGCTTGCAGGGTGGAGGACTTACTCCCTTGCAAGTAATCTTTCCTGGAATCTATATCCCAGAAGAAACAGTGATCCAACAGGTAGAGTAGAAATTACTGTTTCTTAAGAAAAAAATATGCTTTTCTCTTCCTCCTCCTTTTCCTCTTGACATGTTTACTGCTTATTTATCTCTCTCAGCACCTTGTTGTATCCTGATGTAAACTGATTGTAAATGTGCTGGGTCAGAAGAATGTATTTTCCTATTAATTTAGCAAAAACAAAACTACTTGTAAAAAAACCCAAAAAACATTATCTAACCCTGATCCTTGATTGAGACCACATATAACTGCTGGAATGTAAATATGGTCTTTCTATGTGACCAAACGCTTCACAGCAATTAAATAATGAGTATAGAGTTGTGGAGGAAAAAAATAAAATAAAGGAGAAAACATGAGGCAATTCCTGGATGCAATTTCACAGATCATGATAGATCAGATAGCACTCTTACAGCTTTCCAAAATGAGACACCTAAATAAAATCTTTTAAATATTCAGAGATCTTGGCCATGTGCTGTTCCTTAAAAGTGAGGATCATGGATGTGCAGCCCTACAACTAAAGGATTCATTTCCTCTTTATGTTTTGTCATCTAAATTAGAAAGTCACCAAGGTCTGCCAAAAAAAACTAACAAAGGAACAAAAAATATGAGAAAAGGTAAAAAAAAAGAAAAAAAAAAAGGAAAAGTCATCGATCTTTAAGAAGCATCTGCCAGTGACCATTTGCACATCAATTCTGATTGTTGTCCTGCTGTGGAGAGAAGTGGTTCTGCCCTGTGTATACCTTTGATTTCAACCGAACTTCCTTATCATTGTCTATTAGAGTTCATTAGTGTCCTACAACATGAGCAGCTGACATATGGGAGGTAGAGGAGAGAGAGCCAGCATTCTGCTCCCCAACAGCATCTGATGCTGTTTGGAAATCCTGCCTTTTCAGTCTAGGAACATGCTGCCTCTGAAAAGGCAATATCTTACACATAGCATTCTTTCAATGGAGGCCCATTTTATCAGAAAATTTAAAAAAAAATAAATCGCTACACTCAGATTGCTGTGGAGCTGCTGTAAAACTATAAAAACCCCTTTTCTCATTCATCTTTTAATATTCCCTCAAATTAGATGGAGAGGAGAGATAGTTACTTGCTTCACCCTCACCCTTCTCCACCCTATCATTTAACCACAGAAAAGACTGATTTATAACAACAGTAACTTCTGTACTATCAGACATCTACAAGTTTTCAGTCTGCAATTTTACCTCACATGAATAGGTGCTGCAGACTTAACACGCTTCAAAAAGTTAGAACCATTTAATGAACTACTACTAATGTGACTACACTTCTGAGAACATACAGTTCTTTCAAATGTGTTTCCAAGTGAAATAACGCTTCTGAGATTTATAATAATATATATTTTTTTTTCCTGAAAATTCAGGACTCAACTAGTTGTAAAGCCAAGAGTGGGGTGTACAGACATCTCCTTGTTAGCTCTGAACTGGACCATTTTGAAGGTAGATGGCTTTAAGTAAAATAATTCTTAAATTATTCTTTAGTATTTGAAAGCTGGTTATTTTCCTCTTTTAAATCTGTTTTGACCCAAGCTTGGTTTTCAGAAAAAAAGTAAAATAAAAGTAAAATTGTCCATTTCTGCATTTTTTGTTTTGCAGTCTTGTGAAGGTTTTGTACTAGGACACTCCAACCCAGAGTAGAAATTTCCTACATCATTTCACAAAACTTCAAGATGGAACACCTATCCTCCTGATAAAATGTTTGTTTAGAATAACCCCATCTTTTAAGTGCAAGCTCCCTGGTGCCAGTTTTGCCACCTCAGTAAATACTTATAAATGAGTCACAAGCCTCTGAACAAAAACTTTGCATTGAGAGCCTGACTGAAGCACAGTTATTAGTACCCATATTCATGTTTCATTTGCTGGCCTTGTATCTGCTACTTTTATGGGAAAATCAAATGCTTTTCATTATTACATTCAATTTCTGTCCTATATTTCAGGCAACGTTTAAATTCTACTTCTTGAGGCTCATGCTGATGTGTTAATAGAATGTTTCTTTATGAATAATACAGAGTTGTCAGCACGATGGGTCTTGGTTAAAGTTCGCACACTTAACAAAGCTAAACCTCAAGGGACTTTTTGTTTGGTCTGAAATGGCACGTTTAAATTTATTTTCTTTATATCCAGGGCACAAAAGAAGCTTATTTTTATACTCTAATACCCCTCAGTATCAGAGGAGTTACATCAAGAGTAACAAGGAATAAAGGATGTCACAGACATTCCACCAAAACAAATATACTTTATTGTACACAAAATACTGCCAGGGTTAATCCCATTTTTAGCTCTGTGGCCAACAGTCCGCAGGGACTGTGGTGTCTCCACACAGCTATGCTACATACACAGCCTGTAACTGTCATTGGGCCAGTAGATTTACATGACAACACACTGTTTTGGAGAAACAACACCGGTGATTTAAGGTTCCTTGGGTGGGTTTTTTACATTAAGTGCCAAGCAGAACTTAAGAACTGACATGAACCGTGTAAGGTCCATCACCAAGGAATTCCTAGCCACCTATTTCACCCCAGTCATTCACTGCTTTGGAAATGTAGGCTGTTTCCTTAGCGAGTTTCCTCCTAGAATCAAACCAGAATTCAGACCAACAAGGTTCTCTGAAATTAAAAAAAAAGAAAAAAAAAAAAAGTGAGAGCATTTCAGTTGCAATCCTGCAATCCTCATACTGGTCTTCATGAGGCCAAGATCATTTTATGTACACCAATCCCCCGATGCAACTGGAGAGCCAGAGATATCAGGCTGATCGCCTTGCACTTCTCTGTAAAGGATGTTGGAGACATGAATCCCAAAAGAAGTTGCAATTGCAAAATAAGCCCCCTACAGAAATGCAGGGAATATGCTGAAAGGAAAAGACCTTTCCTTCAGTCATGCAAGGCAAGACCACAGCAGGTATTCTCTTGCAGGTCTCTGTACTACCTGGACCTTTCAGGTGTCGGAATTATATACTTCCCTGATTTAAAGCGGAACAAAAAAACCCAAACTTTAAAACAAACAAAAAAACACATTTATTCTCTCTGTCTTTTTTTTTCTTTTTTTTTTTCCCCAAGGTTTTAGATTTGGAAAGATGTGACAGAGAAACGCTAACACTGAGGGGAAATAAGACAAGGGAATTCATGACTAAATAATTAACATTCTTACTATTAGAGTCACAATGGCTGATGAACTGAGAGCAGGCTGCTCATAAGGTGAGGCATATAGGACACAACAGAGAAGGGTTTGAGTGGACAGTAATACAAGTGTTCCAGAGCAAAAAGGCGAGTTATAGTCCATCAGTATGCGACCTGCTGACATGGTTTTAAACTACACTACTCTTACTTACAGTATGTTAAAACACCATAGTTAGCCTGGGTTGTAGCATAACTCATTTTTCTAGTGCTAATGATCAGGATTGCAGGAAGAAAAACTATGAGGAACATAAACCAAGTGCATGCCAATATCTCCATGTTTGTGTACAGACTGCCCCATGTATTGCAAAGGCATTAACTGGGACATCTTCTGGTGGTGCTTGAATGGATAACAAGATTATCCTTAGCAACATCACCATGAAGAAAGTGTGCAAGAACAGGCTGATTATCAGAAACAGAACAAATATTTTATTTTTCTGCCTGAAAATAGTTGAAAGCAATAGGAACAAGTATCTGGTGCCAAAAAAATACGAATATTATCACTCCAGCATGGGATTCCTGAGCCAGCTCTCAAATATGAGTCCAAACATTATTGACAATTCTTTAAAAAAAGTTCAGTAACATGTTTTTAAAAAATCCAAATGTTTCTGCAATTACTTTTTTCATCCAGATCTCAAAGAAGAAGTATCAGAATGTGAAGAGAAAGGTCTGGCAGTCCTGCTGAGCAAGATGAAAACACAACAAGAGCTAGAAGACTCACAAAAACAAACAACCCCTCCCAATTGTGTTGTTTTTGTGGGTTTTTGGTGGGTCTTTTTTTTCTACATTTCTCCAAACAAGAAATTAGGAAAAGTGTTTGTATATTAAGGAAACTATCCCTATATTATTTGATATATTCTTCTCAATACTGATTATTAGGATATTAATTGTTCATACTTGCCAAGGGTGTCCTCTCTAACTGACTGAAATCAGCAGAACATTAATGTTAATTTGCCACCCCTGCTCCATTTTCTGGAGCAGCTGTGGAGATCTGAAAGAGCCTGTGGTGGCAGAGGACAAACCAGTCCCTAGTGGTGCCTACATCCACTGTGTGGCTACAGGGGCAAGCCAGGGTCCCAGGAAGTTGCACAGACATCCCCATCATCCTCAGTGGAATCACAGAGATCCACATCTCGACTGTGCATGTTCCTGAGCCCTGGACTAGCTGGGTTGGACAGACAGTGGCTCTTCTCCATTGTCTGCAGAGAGGAGGGACAGAGGGAGATGCCTGAGAAGTTCCCAGGGAGAGATCCGAGAGGAGCACGGGCTGGGGCTCTGGAGGCAGACACAGGCACAGGTGTCTGCAACCAGAGTGCCGGAGGGAGGGTCACCTCGCCAGCATGAGTCCAGATGGCATTGCACATGGCTCTCCTCTTGTCAGAGCCGTATCTACTGAGGCAGCACCTAAGGTCACGGCAAGGCTTGGCAGGCACCTTACAGAGCTCCCTCTACCCCCACAGTTGCTTGGATTTGGAAGGCCAATGGGTTTGCAAACGACAAGCTGCTCTCCCCTGATCTGGGGAAAGCTACCTGGTGACCTTCCAAAGACAGTGCCTACCAGCCTTTGCCCTGGGATGGGCAACCTGCTTGCTCCAGGAATAATAAAGAAAAAGCAAAACAAAACACAGTGGTGCTCCTCTACTTATGCCAAAATTACAGGTGCAGGGTCAGTTGTTCCTTGCCTAGGAGACCCCTGCAGCATTGTTTGGCTTGTGGTATGTACCCAGAGCAGCTGGGAATGGTGGACCGGGACTCAGAGGCAGCAGCTCTCACCAGCCAGGTGCTGTGCACCAGGCATGGACTTAACACCAGTACTAGTTAAGGGCTCTTGGCTAGAAGATATGGTGTCTGGTCATTTTTTTATGTTCCCAACAGAACTAGCTTGAACACTTATGCTTGAACACTGTGTTCTTCCTCCCTGCTTTCTCCAACCCTGTGAGTGGCCACATACTTCAGCATGGGTGCATATTGGTGGGACCTGCACATGAGACCAAGTGTTAGAATGGCTTTACCAGGGATACCACAGTGACTGCAGGAGTGTGGAACACGTCCAAAGGCATGTCACACGGTCTGTACCCTGTGGATGTGATTGACACAGTCCAGGGATACTGCAAAGGTACCTCTCTGATAAAGATATGACAGGAGTCAGAGGAGATGATCCTCACCAATAGTTAAAGAAGCATTGAGAGTGATATAAAGTGACAGAATAGTCAAACTTCTGCCCAAGACTACAAACTCCAGAAATCTTGTGACTCATACATAGCTTTTATGGATTTTTTTTTTACAGGTTCCAAGAGCATGAAAATATGACCTAAATAAGTTGGATACAGGTGCAACTGTGCATCACTCAACCTGAAGCAAGAGAGAGGGTGGACTGCACTGTGCACCTCAGTAGAGTATTAATATAATAGGAGGTGTACCAGCTCGGCTTATAAAACATCCCTCATTCTTGTCCTTGAGTTTAGTTTGTTGTTGAGGCACACACCATAGGTTAAGCATTTCAGCTCATTTAAGAAGTTACGACCCAGCACCATACTGAGGCTACCATATTCCAAAACACTGAACATCACTGTTAATCACAGCTTTCCAGCAGATCCAGTGAGTGAATACCATAAAATTGTTTAGTAAACAGTGCATCTGCAATGAATAAAGATGAAAGCTCAATTTGAAATATTTGAAAGTAATTTTTAAACAAAAAAGAAAAGGCATGAATTCTTATTACACATTTGCACAAAATCCTTTTCTGCTGCTATTATGGTGTACCTTCTTGGGATAAATGTGTGGTTTACAGCATCTACATCACAATGTATAACTTTTAGCACTCACTTTATGCTGTAACACATACACAGACACTTCTTTTTCTTCTCGATCTTCTTTTGGATATGATTTCTTAAGGCTTGTCTACATGGGGGAAGTTAAGCAGCATAGCAATTCCAGGATAACTACTCTGTGATAGCTCCCTGTGGACACTTCATTGCAATAAAAAAAGACTTTATTTGGGAATAATTACTGTGCATTGTGAGTAGTAGAATAATTATTCTAGAATAAAAATCAGTCTAATTCCAAGACAAAGTATATATACCCATGAAGAAGTTTTTGTCTGTTTGTTTGGGGTTTGGGCTTTTTACCCCAGAATATGGATACTGTACAGGAGTGGGTAGAACACCTTTCTTTTTTCCCCTGAAATAGCTATGTCAGTACATTTTTCCTTATACATAAGGTTATAGTATTGAGTTGAATAAAATATCTGTCACCTGGATTCTTGTTAGTTCAAAATGTAGTTTTTGTCAGTCCAAAATCTTTATGTTGGCAGCTTGTAACAGGCTGATAGGCCTTTCCTTGACAAGAATTTTCCATTCCTTCATAACTGAAGGATTTGTCCTCCTCAGCATATTATTCAGATAGAAAATCTGTAGCTGGAAACAAAAGTGTTACAAATTTCATTTTGTGGGATCATGCTAGAATACATCTTCTCTTTAGTGCATCTCTAGGAAAAAGAGCAATTGTCTCTGGCGCAGAAATGTAAAAGACTAAAATTGTGACTGGCAAACTCTTACCAGATAATGTTGTGTCTCTCCTCCCTAAATGCAACTGGCTATTTATTGCAAGCAATTAGATAAAGATCCAAGAAGCCTTGATGTTTTGCCTGTTAAGCAAAGCTGAAATAGCTCTCCACCTGGCCAAGACACGGGCCAACCACAGTCATCTCTCCTGGTCTTGTAGTGCTGATCTTTCTCCAAGTTCACTCAGGCATCCCCTACCTCCTGTATTTATGACCTCTCCTGCTTTTGTATTTTAACTGGCTCTTCTCTCAGGCGGTGGGTGGAGTGAAATTGTAAAACTATCTGCCAATGATGCTGTTTTTCCATTCAGCTTCAGGAAAAAGTGTTTATTCAGTAATTAAAAGCTCTTTGTTTGCTTTTAGATGTACCTAAGTGTTTCTAGCAGAAACATAAGTCATGCAAAAGAATCCATTCCACATTCATCTTGCTGGTCCACCTTTCCCTTTTAAAGACGTAATTCTGTAATTCTGGTTGAAGGTGATCTTCAGGGTCCTGAGTCCTTTCATAATATGACCTTTCATTTCCCTTCTTACCCTTTAGCATTTTTAAGGAGATCTGGCAACAAAGGCTGTTTCAGATGCAGAATGTGTTCGTGATACTAATAGTGTTAATGCATAGTCCAGTGGAGATAAAGTATTCCATGAACCATAAGGAGTTAAATTCAACTGTCTTCAATATGAATCTGCTTTATGTACAGATAAATTGCCAGGCAAAGAGCAAACTGCAAATGTTGCTCTTGATTCTGTGTACAGCAGCATTTTTGGTAATTTTTAAACATTCTATATTATCTTTTAAACAACAGATGGTGTTAATAAAATTATAAACCACACCCCATAAAATGCCAAACAGCAATAGCATTTTCCATGGAAATAATACAAGGTATAATATTTCCACATTTATGAAAAGCTGAGCATGAAAAACATTCAGGTTGCGAAAGAAAAGACCCAAAATAGTCCTTTTCATTTCTTGTTAATGCAACTTCAGCATTTTAATTAGTATCAATTACTGCAAATGGAGTTTTGGATGTGTTTTAACTTGTTCAAAAGTTTCAAAAAAGAAAGTTTTTATTTGTTTGGTATTAGTTCTCACTGCAAGTTCAGATGTGCTATGTGGAAAAAAAAAAGGATCTACTTTAAGAAATGGAGCTTTCTTTGAATCACTTAAAATGAAAGAGATGGATGACGTTTAGGTTTTTGTGAGCTCTGAGTATTAAATTACTTAATAAAAGAAAAGTAAAATTTGGCAATGTCAGGTAAGTAGTCAGAAAATAATAAAAATTTTCTAAAATAGGTGACAAGTCAAAGCTCTGTCAAGGGCCAATTCATATTCCAGGAAATCGAACATTAACTTTGATCAAAGTGAGAGCTTTTGGTACTTCCACAGATGGAAAAGAATCAGACTAGTTAACGCAGAGTTCTTTATTCTACTGACATTTTTCAACAGTTTATAAACTGGATGGAAACAGACTGGCTTTCCCCTTCAGACTAAACTTGTGGTCTGAATATCAGTCCAGGAGCACACTACAGTAGTTTCTCAGCTACAGTATGGAGACATATGGGCAAAACAAGTGTCTTCTATGTATGCAGAAGAATGCCACCAAGCCTGTCATCACTTGGGTCATTCAGCACTTCCTCTGCCTATTTTGAGCCCAGCCTGCTGCCTTATCACATTATGCGGAAGGGAGAATCTGTTTCTTCTCTCCTCCATCTATCTTTTTGATATTCACAAGGCAGTCCTCTTCCCCCCTGAGAAGCCCAACAGCCATGGCAGCTCAGCTACTGATCTTAAAGAAATGAAAAATGAGTGTATTTGTTAGAGAGCTGGGCAGGAAGTCTGGTATTGAGGATCTGAGCATAGCTAGACTGCAGCACCTCGAAATGTGAACCCAGTCAGACTCTGCACTTAATTATGGAAAGTAGTGATTATGCTGGATGAAAGTCCCGTCTCAGCCAACTGCTGCCAGGTCTACCTGTCTTAAGGTGTTCCAGCAAGGTGTGTGGCTGAATCCTTGTAGCTCCACCCTCCTTTCATACTCTCCTGTGGCATGTGTACATCTTCATTTTATAGTCTTCAGGGCTAGTCCTCTGAGCGCAGTTTGTATGAGTCAAGAGACTCATGCTGGCGTTACTGAGATCAGAATCTAGCTATTTGTATGTCTGAGCACATATTCTCCTTGAAACAAGGAATGTTTCAGACTCAGGTTCAGATCTGGTTCCAGCTGGAGTTCCCTTGTAATGTTCCAAATCTCATTAAGTTAATGAGAGTTTTTTTCCAGCAATTTCAACGGGATTCCCTGTTTCTGTGCCCACATCTTCAACTAAGCCATGCACATGGGAAGCCAGGGTGAGTTGGGAACAAGAGGTCACGCTCCATCCTGGCTACTCCCTTCACAGCAGGACACTGAGCAGGGAGATAGGGCAGACAGGTAGGCACTCTTAATGGCCTTCCTCATGCCTTGCATTCCCCTTCTACCCAGTTTTCTCTGTTTATTGGTATGGTCAGAGACTTGAATTTAGGAATGGAGGACAGGAAAGTTGCACAAGTAAAAGGAAAAAAACTTGAATTCTCTGGGCAGTGCACACTGATATTACAATGGTGGGCAATGGTCTAACCCCCACCAACAGGTCAAGTTCAATCATTTAAGACACTCTCTTTTACTTTTCTAGTATATGATCAAATTGCCCTGTCATATCTGGCTGCCTTATTGACCATCCCAAAAAAGATTGCAAACTCAAGAGACTGCCCTCAGATGAACTGAGGGATGGCTGAAAACCTGGCATAGCAGGTGACAAAGCTGACATTTTCATGGAAAGAAGACTGTAGCAATCAGGACAGTCAAAGCAGTACCTTTAATGAGAACTACATTCACCCACACAAACAAGTTGAATGGACTCAGAGATACGTATCTTCTCGTATCCAAATCATATACTTCTGATTAGCACTACAATTATTACACAGACTCACTAAGAGAGGACAATCTTCCTAAATATTTATTTAGTGTTGATAGAATTGCTTACAAAACCTCTCTCTCATTCTGAGAATCTCTTACAAGACTCCCTTGTTCCCAAGTTCATTATTGCTACTTATATTATTACTGTAAATCTTTCTAATGCCTCAAATGCTTGGCTCAGAAGAACATTTTTATAATGAGGGTGGGGCAATGCAAAACTTTTCCTCTTCTAATTCATTGCTAAATTGTATTTGCAAGTTCAAATGCCAGAGTGATGAAATCACAATATTATTCATTGGATTTTGTTTGATTATTTGGTAGTGTTGTAGGGAATGTATCTATAAAACAACATGAAAAGCAAAGCAACAGAGCTGTAGGGGTTTTCCGGAATTTCTCTTCCGCACACATCAATTTTACTGTATGACTGTCCTGAAAGATTTATGCTTTGTGTTTTGAGGGCCAGGTTTTAAATGGCTTCACAGAATAAAAATATTAAAATTTAAATACAACTTTAAAAATGTGTGTTGGACCTTTGGGCCTTCTGGAGAGGTCAAGTTCAAGACACTTATAAAAAGACCATTCCCAGAGAGACTGCATGGGAAAGCCTATTAACATTACTGCTTTCCCTTTATTTCCCCTTTGATCATAAAATAAGGTTATGGGTGGCAAAAGCTGTAATGGTGGGAAGATCCCAAATAGGATAGTATGATTTAATCTACTGAATATAAAAAAACCCCAAATTACCAGCAACAGTACGGTGGGTTACCAAGCAAGAGTATGACTACAAAATGCCTTGCTAAGGACAAACAAAAACTAAACCAAAAACTATGGAAAAAAAGCGCCCTGCACAAGTATGTAACAGGAATGAATTAAAAAAGAAAAAAATAAGGAAGAAGAGAATTTTCATTCTACTTCTTCTTTAATTAAATCTCATTTTGTCCATATGACAAAAAACATAACAATTATTTAAAGTGTTCCTAAATATTGAGAAAAAATAAAGAAGCTCTGCATCTGGCTTAGGTAATAACAAAGTACAATTATCTGTTTATGGTAGGGACATGACTCGAAATCTCCATCTTCCATATGGAGAATATTCTTTTCCTACTTCTGCAGGCCTAATAGTGACACTGAGTGATTTAGGGGAAGACAGGAAGATTATAGAAGCCTACATGAGCACTTCTGAGCTCATTTTTGTCCAAACAAACTGGCTTTTGACTGTTATATATATTTTATACTAAAAGTTAGGGACTTTTCTCAATTTTACTGTACAATGTAAAATTTAGAAAATATACTATATGAACTATCTTCCATTGCTGGTCAGGACAGTTTTTTACTATGTGGGTATCAAAGGGTCCCTAGTGCAAAACACACTTAAGTTCATTGATTTTAAATAGTCCAATCTAAATAAAAGCAAAATTTGGCCCTGAACACCTCTAAGCAAAAAACTCTGCTACTGTCATGAATATCTTAAATGTAATCATTTTTCTTTTAATTAACATTCTAAAGAGAAGAGGAAGTTGGAAATCCAGATAAATCTGTTATGAGTCAATTAAGAAGCCAGGATTAGCATATGCAATCAAGATGGGTGCAGCAAGATTTCATGAAAGAGTTCATGAGGAAGGAATCAGGATGTATCATTTGCATGGGCAACCTCCTTGGTTTGTGTTCTGCTCAACCTCAGTATTGTTGACTTGACTCACTGCATGAATATTGCCAAGCAGTAGCAAACCACGATTTCATTTTCCTGTTTGCCCAGATACAACTTACCTTAGCATGCAGTTTTAAGAAAGACTAATCATATGAACTATGACAAACAGTGGTCCTTTTCTTCTTACTGCAGACATTCTTTTTAATAAAATCTTTTCCTAAACCCCAGTTGTATGAATATCATCAGCAGATACTGTAGACTGTCCTATTCTTTCCTGCATCAGATAAATGATATTGAATAGTCCTCGGGACTAAAGTAGGATACTTCATACATAGGACACCTGAACAATGGAAGCCTTTATCAAGGGGTGATTGATTAGTGGAAGATATAAAAGGAGTGGATGAACTCACAGCAGATACTATCAGATAAGCATTTATATTCTAAAACTAATGTCCAATTTACAAGAGAATGCAGCATTTTGTTTCTGCTCTTTGTTTTGTTCTTCTTGTTGTGGGGGAGTTGTTTGCTATTTTGCCCTTTTTTTTTTTTTAGTAAAACCAAAGAAATTAAACATTAGCGTAATGGGTACAGAGCTTGACACTTTTAACATTTTCAGCTGATTATTCTAGAGTTCAGCCATCACGGAGAATCCATCTCTCCATGGTGTATCTTTTCTATAAATAAACCGAAGGGCATGAGTATACTGGGATAAAAAAGTAATATTTTTCTAACTTCACATTTCACAGAAAGAAGAATTCAAGGCTTTTGAAATATGATACTCAGTGGTAATAAAAATAATTTAATATATATCTGTGATCTCAATTGTTTTGAAAAAAGCTGTCTTTTTCACTGCAGAACAATACAAATTTAGCACAGCTGCTGAAAGACAGTCACTACTGAACTCATTTTCAACATATGGCATGATTTTGCTTAGATCTACACATTGGAAGAGTTTGATGAAAACTAAACAATCGTTCATAGATCCCAAGCCTCAGTTACCAGGGTTCACATAAAACCCTACATCTAATGCCAGTTGAGAAAACTATTTGTTTTATAATGACTACAGCAAGAGTACAGAACATGAGAAAATGAGAAAAACTGAATTTCAGCCACCTGAAGCTGCTAAAAGGTCATGTCTGCTTTTGCTGACTTCATAATCAGTAGTTACAATAGGCTTTGCACAACACTGTTTTTCCAAGTGTTGATCAAGGCTTACATTGATACTAGCTTAACACAAGATTTGATACCTTCAGATTCAACATAGAAAATTACAGTACTTCACAAATGTAGTTTCCTAGTTTGATTTTTTAAAAAAAATCCAATACTGCGTTATCTTTTTAAACATGCTACACAATGAAAGATGGCAAGGCTCTGACATTGCAGTAAAGACTGACCACTACAATCATGGCAAAATAAGCCTTTATTCTAAGACAGAAACTTCAAAGTATCAAAAGAAACTCATCTATTGGACCTTCTTTTCTCTTACTGAATCTTGCTCAGTTATATTTGTCTACATCATAGTCAACTGAAAAAGAAAAAAAAAGAGAAAAGAAAAAGAGTAAGGAACCCTGCAATTCAGAAATGCTCTACATGGACTACGTTTTTAGAGGGTGTAAACACATTAGACTATATCAATGTATGTGAACAAATTTGTGTAGAAGGGTGTGTTTCAGAGACTTCTCAATGTGTGCACACTATTAAAATCTGTCTGAGATTTGTTTGGAGAAAGCAACAATTATATTTCTTATTAAAGAATATGCAATTACAGCCCTCTTAGCACTTCCTGCTTCCTTCAACAATGAAGACCTGTCTGCATCGAAGATTATAAAGTCCTCCACTGTTTCACTAGGTCACCAGACTAAACAGGCCAATCCACTTTCACGGCAATTTATTCCAGATTTTCTCTTTTGGGTCAACTTCTTTTATAATACAACTGGCCCAAGCTGGAGATTTACAGCACTGTCACTGCAGGAGAGCTAGTCTCTGTAAAATGACGTAGAATGTTGTTTAAACAACAAAAATTTTTGCGAAATCCCTAATGTATTTATTCTCATATCTGTTATCTTTAAATTCTTCATCAGACATTGACAAATGTGGTCTTCAGACTTCTCGGGTTTCCACAAAAGTTACCACAGCCATAGCCGGTGCAAACACTTTATGTACTAAACCATTATTTTAGTTCCTTTTTGTTTATGGCATTTGTCTGTCATCAGAAAAACCAGAAAGTCTACAGTTCAGATTTCTCAGGATCATAAATGGTTTGATTAAACTACAGATGTTAATTAAGACCCAAATCTGTATCTTTATGCATAGCCAGAATAACCAGCTTGTTAGCTAGGGAAAGCCCAAGATATTTAGAATATTCCATATTGCAGGATGTGAATCACAAATGAAAGGGTTCCAGGGCAGCTTTATAACCTTTTCTTCAGCTATATCAAGCAGGTTTGGGGAAGGAAATACACAAGGGACAGACTGTCTGCACAACTGTGCTCCTGCATCCTATATGTGGCAAAGGCAGTCAGTTATGCCATGGCAGATGAAATCTGTGCACTGGACTGCTGTCACATTGTTACCTTTTTTTTTTAAGGAATACATTGTCCCCTGATTTTGGAATTCTTCAAGTAGGAAAAATGAAATTATTTCTAAAGGAGAAAAAAGCACCTTTGAATATCATTACACTTCTCCTAAAATGGTCAAAATTTTCATATGTATTTCTGCTTTAATTTAGATAAATTCCATAAAAATATAATTCTAATCTTGTATCCTGCAGGACTCAAAACCAATATGAGTGTCTAGCCTTGCTAGCCATTAGAGCATCTAATGGGAAACACAGTGAGAATTTTCATTATAAATAATATGCAATCCAACTGTTTCCTATGCTGTCCTTTGTGATACAAAGTAAAAATGGACAAGAAACTCTACTCAGAGAACTGCTACTAGCAGATACCACATATTGGTGTTAATATGAAACCAACTGTATGAATTATCAGAGACTGATCTATATGGCCTAATCCTATAAAGGATTTGGGTGCTCCAACACTGAATTTTTCATCTCACAATTCCCTACCAGGTATCAAGTTTTGAAAACGTGACTCTCCTGTGGCGTACATGGGGAGACACCTGGGTGGCCTGGAAAACAGCCAGCACAGCGTGTCTTGACCTCAGCATAAGATGACTGGAGTTAACCAGGGAAAAAATGAGCTTTGTCCCCAATCTAAAATCCTGCCTCCTTCTAAAGCCAGGGCTCTACCTGAGGGCTACCTCTAAAGACAGGGCTCTGCCCAGGGCTGTCTGAGAGATGCCTTCATCCAGTCAGTATCTACACCCTGATTCTTTTTATGAAAATAGGTTCCTGTGATCTTTCCTTCAAAACTTATGTTTTATTAAAACATAGCTGGAGGAGAAGCTGGCTTTCCATCTCCCTCTATATAACAACTCTGTGATTAGAGCACTCACGCAATCATGGGATTCATCTCTCTTGCCCTGAAAGGCCCCAATTCACAACTCCTCTCACCCCAGGGAGAACTCTGACCACCAGGCTGATGGTTATTTTAAAAGAGGCAGTCTCGACCCTTCTGCTGAATCAGTGCCCTTGAGCACAAGCAAATTCAAGATTCCTTAGATCATAGTCTGATGCTTAGGTTATTCCCAGGGCTGGGGTACATACTGAGTTTTCTTGGGATTATTTCTGTCTTTGCTATGATAAATTGTTATGGAATACACAAAACATCCCAAAAAAAAAAAAAGTCCTTGGGAATAAGTTCTATCATTACCACTGTGACCCTGCTGCATTTCATCAAAAAGCCAGTCATTTCAGGGAGTCTGGGCACACTCCAAGAGTGACCAGAACACTTGAGTGGAAGAATATTGTAGTCCTGAGGTCCAGAGGACTTGGGTGGGCATGAACACGCCTGAAAGGCCACTCAGAACTCACAGGAGGAAAAGGAACTAACTCCAAGGCACGAATCATGACAGGCAAATGTAGTGCTTTGAGGTTTAGGCAACTGCTTAGCAGAGGTTTTGTGAATCACAGCTGTTTGTTCACATGCTTAAATTCCACCTGAGCCCCACACTTCACACCATCCAGACCCTTTTGTTGACCAAAACACACGTATTGACAGAGACATCTTTGTGCTCACCAAAATATATTTTTATTTAAGAAAAAAACAGCAGCAGCTGCCAAAGACAGTTGACATGGAAAACACTGAGTTGTTACCTTCACAGCATAATCCTTGTCATAGCTCAGCTGACAGATTGGTTATTCAAAGTATGGTGCACCTATGGCTGGGAATCATATCACAAGGCTTAGGGCTTGACACTAAAACTGCCCTGTCTGTTGATAAACCCCACAGAAAGAATTGTGCTAAATCCTAATTTCACTTCACAATATTCCCAAAATGAAAATACAATTTTCTGGAAGTAAAATGTTTATTTCGACATTGTGATTGATATCTTCCACTCTTCATGATAGAAACATTAGCAGAAGGCCTTACTAACCAGATGCTGTAAACTCCAAACCAAATACATGTTGCTTTAAAACTTCCTCATTCTGGGCCATATTCTGTTTAGTCCCTACAAAGTTTCTACATTTCTAGTAACAAAATTTACTTTTGTCTCTAAAGAAGCACAGTGGTGAGGTGTTTATATTCTACAGCAGAAAAAGATTTTTCACTGGACTTAGCAGGAATACAAGGAAAAAAAAGGTGAATTTTTCCTATTTCCTCTGGTTTTGTAAAGCTGTTTACTAAGATCTAGTGGCACACCTTGTAACTCCTAGTCAGGTATTCAAAATTGCAACACGACTACAAGTTAAATATAATTTGTGAAATATATGCCATATTTGATAAAAAATGCATGTAGTCAGAATCATATGATGACATAATTTGCATAGATGTAAAACCTGAATTTATTATACACAACCTATATTCATAAAAGTAGACAGTCACCTGGTTTCTCTTCACTAGTTTAATGTGGCAGTCCCTCACTAGAGGCAACAGAATTTTTAAAAGCAACCAAGACAAACCAGACACGAAGTGGAAGGAGGGAAGGAGAAAAGAACAGACAATGCGCAGGAAAAGTGGTTCCCACAAATATTAATACAACTCCTTCATTCCTTTAAAAAATTATACTTTTAGACTGACAAAAGATGGAGAGAGCAGTCAGGCAAAGCAGAAGTGAGTCTGGTATCACTGATGTACCTGCAATAAGTTGATCTTTTTCATAAAACAAAGGTTTAAATATACAGGATGCAGCTTACTTTTTTTTTAGGTAATCCAAAGATCTCCTGTAAAAGATGTGAAATAGGAAGTAGTTACCATCTTGGAGAGAAGCTGAATGGACTGAGGTACTGCATAGGAAACATGGGTCTTCACTAAATGGTTAGGGGAAATCTAAGCCAGTCTGGAGACCAGATGAATTTGTTATTACTGACATGATTCTCCTTTCAGTGAACACATTTTCAGGTGAGACATTCAAATAGTGAGGTGGCATAGGCCTAAGTTTGGGAGACAGGTGTCTAATCAACAAAGAGTAGAATAATCAAAAAACTGCAGAAATACACTGAAGATACATTCAGGAAAAGTCATCTATCTTCCACCGAGCCAATAGTGAGATGAAACATCAGACAAGATTGTGGTACTGATGATAATGGCCACTTGCACCTAAAATATGCACAGAAGGCTACTGCACCATGGTTGTATTTGTTCACTATCATTTTCATCCACAACAGGTAACACTTATAACCAGTTGGAACACAGTTACTCAAACCAAGTCTTAACATTTCATCAAGCTGCTGAGATATCTATGTGCAGACCATGCTAGTAGGCAGATTTCTTTGCTATGTTTCACAAGCAGCAACAGATAAATAGTTTAAAAAATATAGGCTGTAGTTTTGTATGTTAAGAAGAAAAAAATATCAAAATGTTATTTTCAGTTTCTGATGCACTTAGCTTAAAGCAAACCATGAAGAAAGCAAACAATCACAAAGAATGCTAGGTGGCATGTAGTGTATTTCACTGATACAGCATTATCCACATAGTACAAGCTGGAAATAAATCATACTTGATAATCTACATATTATTTGAGAACGACATAAGCATCTGAACATTACTGAGAGTTCTGTTGCTCATTTGTAATTTCAGACAGAAGATGGCCTTCTCTATCAACCGTGGGTCAACATAGCTCTCATGCATGCATACATTTAAGCAGCATTTCTTCTTGATAATGAACATTTCATTTCATGCCCCAGCTAACAGCAGATAGAGGAAAAAAAATAAAGACACATGTGTGTATTTGGTTCCTGGATCTATGTGGATGCTTTTATCCCCACTCTACTCTTCACTGAACTTCACTTTCCACACCTCTCTACTCATGCCTAAACATAAAGATATTTACATGTCTGAAAGGAACTGGAAAGCAACTGTGATATTTCCCAGAGGATCCTGAAGCTCTTCTCACGTAAAAGTGTCACAGCAGCATTTCAATAAGGGGCACCTCAGGAAAGGCCTCTGACATAGTTACAATTAACAGATTCATCACTTTCACTACCTCACTTGTACGTGAAAGATTGGAACAGAAATAATTTCAGTTAGTATGACCCTTCCCTGGAAACAGTTATGTCTGTAGCCCTAATAGAATGGGTCATCAATAAGATGGTCTTTGGATAAATGTACTTTTTTACATACTATTTGAAGCCCCTAAAACTGCTGGAACTTTGAAATTGTGTATGTATCTTTCTTTGGCAGGTTCTAAATCCACAAATTCATGAGTAGCTTATTGTGACTCATGCCACTTTCATTTTTGGCAGGTAATGCTAATGGCATTGGAGAATGACTATTTGAATGAGATCTGCACCCACTTCCCTCAAATCAGGACTCAAAAAATGCTCGGAAAGGAACTGTCAGCATAAATAAATAAATTTTAAAAAGAAGCAAACACTTATTCTGTGTAGGGTTTTGACTGTACAGTTCCAGGTAGTAGGGATGAGCAGGATGAGCAAGACTTTCTATAGTTCCTGTAGAAGGTTGGGCAAGCAAACATCTATGGGTGGACATTGAGGAAGAGGAAATATCTACGTGTCAGTAACAGGAAAGTATTGTATACCTGCTTTTCAGGCATGCCATCTGTGCTCAGTCATACCATATAGCTTTGATGACATGCCACAGCTAAAGGGCAGGCAATATATGTCTTGCTTCAGTGACATGAATGACACAACTTCATACATAACCTTCGAACACAGTACATGGTTGTTCCATATGTTTTTCAGTGTTTAGACCCATGATAAGTATTTTGAGACTGAAAGCACAGAAAGTCCATTATGGTGAAAACTGAGGCACACTGGGTAAGCAAGAGCACCGTATCTATACCAATGCTGGACTTCTGGTTATATTTTGTTAACTTGTAACTATACCATAATATTAGCAAATATTGTTTACAGTAGCCTAATAACAAACAATTCTGTTACCATTACTGCTTACAATCTCATATTAAGTATTTGTTTCCAAAGTGAACTGGCCTATGTAGTTGAAAGGTATTACCACACCTTTTTTTTAAAGCTGGAAAAGCTTTAAAAAAGGAAATGTGACCCCCCAAAAAGTGTATCTATTTTGACTAACATACAAAATTGATGAAAAATAAGGTTTACTTTACATTTCTTTTTTAAAGAAGCATTTTTCATAGCACTCTTAAAAATCTTTAAGAGGGAGCTTGGTCTAAATTCAGTGCCAGTCCTGGATCTGCTCTGAAATCCATGTGTAGCCTCAGGCAAATGTGTTAATTTTCCTGTTTCAGTTCCCCTGCCTTTAAAGTAGGGATAACATGACTAACCCAAATAGCTTAGTTGCAATTTGTAACAATGAGTAACTTGATTATTAGATTTCTGAGACATGAAACATGATTATTATTAGGGCTTACTGACCAGCCAGTCAGAAATGTGATACAAAGAAAGGAGATGGATCTTTTGACAAGAGAAGGATGTAGGTTAGTCTGTCAGTCAGTCACAGTAGCTCTGAGAGGAGGCAGCTCTACGGAGTAAAGAGTTGGACCTATAAAACTGAGAATGTCCCCTTTGTACTGATTTCCTATTTATTACCCCCTGGTATCAAAAGACCATAAAAAGCCAAGTCCACTCTGAGAAATGAATAGGTCCAAAGCACTACAACAAATCAGCTGCAGGCAAATAAATTTTTATCTGTGTAAGTGAGCTTGATGTTATTTTCTAGTGGAAATGTCAGAATTGATTAAAGACCTAGCATTTCTATTTAAGATGAGAAAGTAGTGGATGATACATTTTAAAGGGAGAAAAAGTCAGAGGACTGATAACATGAAGATAATGGGATAAATTAATTTCTGATGTTGTGGCAGTAATTTGGTACTTAACATATTGGGTCCAAATTTTCACCACTGTACCTAGTATAAATAGGAGTGCCTTTCAATAACTATGACAAAAATATTCTTCCCACTGGCAAGGTCAATATTATTAATTGTTATTCCTATTATTAACCTTTGTGCTTGTGTATCCTCCATGGATTAATGATTATTCAATAAGTGAGCTACAAGGTTAACTTTCTAATAGCAATTAATAGAAGAGTATTCCACTGGTTAACTAGGAAAAGCATTGACTTATGAACTTCTTGGCCTTGGTCTTGTTTATGAGACATGCAAAGGTGCCTACAGCAATTGTCCCTGTCAGTTCCCAGTGCTGAAAGAGGAAATCTGCCTCAAAGTCGAGACAAATAAAAAACGGAGATTGGGCTGACATCCGGGGTCCCCTCTCTTCTCAGTCTCCTATGGAATAAGAAACAGCCTCAGCTTTCAGGGAAACCTGCACTCATTGCCAGGGTCCTTCTCCAGTAACTCAGCCTCCAAATCCTGCATCGGTGAAGAAGGGAAAGAAGGTATAAAAACACAAGAGAGAACAAGTACTTCCCCGAGAAGTTTCACGAATAAAGGCAATTCTCAAACGGCGTTACCGAGGAGCATGTGGTGCCAGGTGAAACAGAGCCAGGAGCACCAGGGGTGATAAGCGGCGGGACACGACCACGTTCCCGGCCCGATGGGGCAGCGGAGGAGCCGGGAGGGCAGAGGCCTCCGGGGGATGCCTGCTACAGCGGGGCATCCCCAATCCTCAAAGGCCTCCAGCGCGATCGCGGAGCATCTCTCTCTCAGCTACCTCAAATCGCGGGTGGCCGTGGGGCGCTGCCTGCCCGAAAGCGGCCGCCGCGGAGCTGGGAGTAGCGGCGGAGGGTGGGCACGGGGCGCGGGGGGGGCAGGTGTGGAAATAAAGGAGAGAGGAAAGGATGGAGAGAAGGGGGAAAG